>WURV02153213.1:0-16940 GCA_011762755.2 Epimenia babai
CGTACCGACGCGCCTCACGCGACCGTACCGACGCGCCTCACGCGACCGTACCGACGCGCCTCACGCGACCGTACCGACGCGCCTCACGCGACCGTACCGAGGTTTTATTTATGACATTTCCAATAGTTCTTAGACAACATCCGCATTATTCGCGATATCTGAAACGGAACAGCGTCGTTAACCGCACATGACAAGGTATCTTATATTGGGTATTTGGTATCTCATTGGCCAACAGTTGCAATATACATCACAGTTATAAGGGTACAACACGAATCAACGGCACATCTGCGTCCAATAACTGATGCAAACATTGCTAGTCTTATTCTTATATGTATATCGGTTTTTTAAAAGTGTACAGGCACCATTAGATAATGAGAAATACAGAATACATATAGAAAGCAAGTCACTTCCGGAAACATGTGTAAAACCGGGAAGTAAGGGCAGGTAATGTTGAAATCCATTATATACAATTCTGAGGACCACCATATAATTTTAAATCCCTGTTAGACCGTACACCACCTACTGTTTATAATACTCACCCGAACTCCCGGGGGTTTTAGATCCGCGATTAAGTCAGCGGTGTCTAGATACATTTGGTAACCGATGGGATAGCTCAAGTCGCGAAACATGTCTCCATAATCGGCGGTGGAGTAGTTGCGCTTGGCCGTGACGACCAGAGGTTCTCGCGCCGACCAGAACCGCCGGGCAGGCATTAGCCACGCCGTAGATGTCATACTGCGTTGTTGCGCGCGAAGCGTCGACGCCGGCATTTTGTAAATGCTCAACGTATCGCCTGCAGTAATTTTTTCGATTAGTTATTAACTTTTTATGAACTTTTATTGGATTCAATAGGCCCGAACCGTATCAGGTTCGTAGGCACACGCAATACAGCAACGAAA
This sequence comes from Epimenia babai, assembly GCA_011762755.2. Lineage (NCBI taxonomy): Eukaryota > Metazoa > Mollusca > Solenogastres > Cavibelonia > Epimeniidae > Epimenia > Epimenia babai. Next base: position 900 of record WURV02153213.1, read on the forward strand.
CAGCAAACGTTAAAAGAAAATACAGTAGTCTATGTGGAAATCAGGTATAAAAAATATGAACATAAACTTATTAATAAATTGCAATTAATTTTAAAATTAATGATAAATATATTCCAGTAGGACGACATTGTCAAACGGGATATCACTAAAACAAGATGTATATTACAAAAATATCAATAATATTGCTAAAACTGGTTAAATTAGCATTTGTACTACTGGAAAAAAGTTATTTCTTTTTGAATGTTAGGATTGCTATAATTATACATACAACACGGAACGCGGCATAATATTAGCAACGTAGAATAACTCAAAGTTAGGTTGACAAACAGCAGCCGTTATACGTTACACTGGAAGGCCGACTGTCTGCTGAGATCTAGCGGGTTTTCGTTAGTGTTTTTCACCACTCCTTAAAAATTAGGCTACTCCGTTTGTTACGTTAAATTTGCGAGCATCTAAAACATTATGTCGACATTTTCTACATATACCAAGGTCGATTTAAACGTTCTGACATCACCTTTGACATGATTCGGAAACTATGTCCACCCCAACATCTGGTTAAACTCTAATATATTGGTACAATATTTAGAACATCTGTAACAGTCTATAACAAAACAGTAACCAGGTAACAGTAACATAATTTCAGACTAATTCAGAAATGATGACCTTCACACATAACATTAAGTTCCACAGATTATTTTTTACTTTATGCTCGCGAAATTTGCTATTTAATCTAAACTTTGTGTAACACTATAAAATTAAGATTGAATTTATTAAATTAATATTGATCATTTAGCACATTATGTTTTTAACTATGTATAAAGCACTCTACAGACCTTGATGTAAAGGCGTCGTGACGACGAATATAAAATATTTTCATACCAAAAACGATCGCGACAGTAACCTGAGGTGAGCGCGCGTAAGGTCTTTACTGCCCCCGCCCACGGTGCAGACACCGACACCAGAGCTTCGATGTACTTGTCTTTCCACGCTTGAGATTCGTGATTGAGGAAGTAGAGAGCATGGAGATTCCCCATACTGTGACCGAGAATGACGACCCGTCGGTTAAAGTTGAGTGCGTACGTCTCCATCACGAGAGTGCGTAAAAGTTTGTAGTAAGTCGCCATCTCGTCTGGAAAATTCAATGAAAAATGGTTCCATTAAACATTCTTTCCTGGTCGGGTGGCGCTCACCTGGGCTAGTGCATCGTATCGTTATGTATGTCCGTTTACAATCACAGCAATGGGCAATGCTTACGGAAAAATTATCAGGATGAGTTGGCATAGTGACGTGGGATCCGTGAACAAACGGGCGAGCTGAGCGTTTCATCTACGCAACAATGCCATGTCACCACCAACGCAATGCCCATATTCAAATATATGTATGTATTCATTAAGCGATATTCAATATTCTCACAACGATCATCTACTAGGATAACAGGCGGCACATTCTACCTATCTCGTTTATCTCAAAATGTTGGTAGCGCCAGGCCTGCTCCGAAGACGCGTACACGTGGAGAGCGTCCAGTGTGTCTTGTGACGGCCACATGTATTGTATTATCCACTTAGATCGTAAGTGGCTCAATATTAAACCACCTACGGTATCGAGATATACTTTTTCCTAACGATATAACACTTCTCACCCACTGCATTTACACATTTATATACTTCCACCCTAATCTTGTAATATGAATGCACAACTGGACATGTTCTGAAATTATGCCAAAACAAAACACTATGTGCCTTATTTAAATCATATTGTGCACCGGGTTAGTACGTTTAGTTCACTTTACCAACTGACGTCACCAGTGTAGAACCGTGATAAACTAAATTACAATTACCATTTTATCGCATAGTCCCTCTCAAGTGTACGATTGAAAAAGATTGTTAAAATCGCACTGTATACGACGAAATATATATATTTGATATGTATAAGTGCACTAATTAGCCTAGCTATCAAATACGCTCTACGCTCGTAAAAATTCTTAATTGCCCCCGCGGGTAATGCAATATTTAAAGTGTTTTTAGACAAATGTTAGAAGTCACCACGTAACCCTACACCAATAAATAACTGATGTACTCTGTATCAATATCTGGGATATTAACGCACAATAGTTAACGTACACACTAATGACCTACTGTAAAAATAGTAAAGTAACAAGTATATATGCAATATATAATCTTAGTAAGGTACTAACTCGGAGCTTTGCGGAAATCGTAGGGAGCGCCTCGGACCGAGTGGCCCCGTTTATAACCCCACCCGACCATCGATCGAACGAGCGCCGCGAAATACCACGCTAAAATTCAAATATTTACGCCTGAAACTTGTTTACTCTACTTTAATTTAAGTCTGCAAAACATATCTAACTTAGAAACTGTCTTATACCCATACACACCCAACTTATATCGGTGGAATACTAAAACACACTCGAATTACACATTCTGAAATGCGAAAACTCAAATCAGCCTACACACCGTCGAGTGCTAAAACCCACTCGATTTATACAGGGTGAAATAGTAAAACGCATTCGATTCAGATTCTGTTAAATAATAACACACGCACCCACTTACACTAAAGTACCAAAACCAAACCCATTTATAAAATGATAAATATTAAACCAATTTATGTACTAAAATTTGTTGTGAAGTATGAGCAAAGAGAAAACTTTCAAACTCCCATCAGAGGTGTAGGTTTTCTGCGCATTTCTCTCTTGGAGCTCCCAGTTATTGTGGTCACAATATATTCGGCGTGTTCTAGTGGCCGTGGGCATAATAATAGATATACCACCTACGTACATGGTGGGAGTCGGAAGACTGGAGCGAAACCATCTGTAGATTCCAGGTGGAGTACATACAAAGACTCGGAGTGGGTTTGCATTAGCATTTCAAGACATTGTTAGTAGATAAGGCACATAGGTGTTAATCAAATAATGCATCGTAGGATTATCTCAATAGATAATGAAATGAAATTAAGTTTTCTTCATTTATAGTGCCCTTTCAACACATGGCTATCAAAGACACTTTACAAATTTATTGTTACTATGATTAACTAGAAACACAAGGAATACGGTTCAAAATCGAACTCGGTATATGATGACTAAATCGAAAGTAGAATAGGTATATACAGTAATATCACATATAAAGATAACGAACTTGGACCAATTTCCGAGGGGTCGAGCCACTCGATTGCGTTGGTTTCTCCGAATCCCGTGACCCTAATGTCTACACCCTGCGTGTTGTGGGTAGTACGAGTCTTGTTGTTATAGTGCAGCCTGCAAGCGCAAAAATTACTACATTCTATATCGCTAGAGCTTATATTTCGTGTTAATAAAATGATCATTCAGAAATTAATAACAAACGTTGTCTTCTTTGGGCAACTCCTTCCGACGGAGTTAAATGACCACAATGACCGCGATGATTACCTCATGTTGTCGATGAAGCAGTAAAGTGCCGGGACGACCAACTCCTCTAAATTCAGCCATAGACCAAAGTATCCTTTAGATTTCAAGGCGCAAAACTGGTGAGGGGCAGACGTCTTGTTAAGTTTGGCTTCCAACTGGCTGCCGCCATCCCCGGGAACTGCGAAAAATGAGTCAAATTAACGAGGTATAATCACGAAGACACACGAATAAACATGTAAAGGCAAATTTACTAAGTAACTATAAAGCACTCTAAGATTTGACACTGTTCAAGATCTTCCTTTCATAATTTTCAGTAAATTTTGTCAACCACAAGCTGCTAAGCAGTAGAATAAACATATTAACAGACAGATACAGTGAAAGATTGATTAATCGACATAAATATAAAGACAGATTCACAGAAAGCGATAGACATGATTGCCAAAAAAATTAAAAAAGGAGAGACAAATTTAACAGTCGCATTGTTGGACAGATACCGATTGGCGGATTGATAGAAATCTAAAGAGTTTGACTCAAGCTTGAGAGATTGGCGGGAAGACTGAGACAGACATTTCGACAAACAGACTGACGGATTGACAGAAAGATTGACAAAAGATTGACAATAAGACGGAGGTAGACAAATTGACAAAGAGGCGTACACAACAAGTGACGGAGAGATTGACACAGACTGACAAAAGATAGAGACGGATTGATAGACAAACGCAGAAACAGAATGGCGGAGATAGTCATAGTAAGATAGACACAGAGCGACATAATCCAAATAGTCATCAGTAAATACAATTAGACTCATAAAACAATCCTAACTAGAGTTTTTAAGTGATTTATTAACCTAGATTGTGCCAATAAAGGATATTCATTTTGATACCTTCTCTAAGTTGACAAATAATGTCAAACTCTGATAAAATGTAGAAAACTGCAACATTTTCAGACTTCAACTATCAGACAATAAACGCTCTCTTATGGGTTTCAAACAATGAATATCCCAAGAATATATCTAATACAAAGTCTTGATATTTTAATGACAAGTTCATTCAAGCTGCACCGCGTGCTTCACGAGTCACGCGTTGACGAACTTCGTTGAAACGTTATCTCCGTCGCTTGGTGGGGATACTTACGTCAGTGAATGAAGCAGAATCCACGAACCAGGCGTATCGAGGCATGAAATCACCTTAGCGAACCGGTATATGATTATTAATGCCTTGTGGTACATTTTTTTAGGTTGTAATATAGAGAAATCGCCCTGTCCTTGATCAATGGCGAATGGAAATACATCTGCATATTCTTTAATAATTACTAATTCGAGTCCTATCATGTAGAAATGTTATTTGATAGATAACTATCAAGTATAATCGAGTTGTAATATTATCGGTTTAGTTTTCTGGGTCTGTTTGTTATCGAGCCCCTCCCAGGGTTTTGCAGATAGACGAATTACCATATATTATAGCCATACGAATTTTTAAGCGTAGTAGTAGTGCGTTTCAAATGTCGAGTTTGGCGTGATGGGATTGGAGGACTTTTGCTGTCTTGTTATCTGTAAACTGTTTACTGCCGCGTTAACTCTTCGCGCTAACGTAACGCAAAGGCAAACGAGTGGTCGTTAGAGGCGAGTTGGCGGTTTCCTGGGGGGTGCGTTGACTGTTGTCGAAAATCTTTGTGGCGCTATCACGAAGAGAATACTACACTCTCCAGCAGCACGCATCGATGCAAACCGCTGGTATCAGCAAGATACCACCGCTACATGTATAAAAACTTATGGAAGTGGCTTGGGCAAGAAGTTATGGAAAGCTACCCTGGGGCAGGCAGCAGCAACCGCGTCAAAATTTAAGTTATGGATCAGTCGATCAAGACAATGAGGGGAAGTACCCTGTAAAATAAGTATTAAAAGTAATATTTTAGCTTCAAGTTCGTAGTCCTCCACTCTCGCTTACAATTGAGCTATTGGCCACCGGAAACGCATCAAGAATTGATGTGTACGTTTTACTCTTCTTGAAAGTCTGCGCACAGCACACTACCCCGCCTATAGCCTATCTATACCCCATTGGACTTAATCTGCTCCTATGATGGTGGAGCCAAGAACGTTCATGACTGTAGCTAGACGAATCGCGCTAAAGATTGGACATCGTGTTTATATCTATTCGCTACTTCTTAAATAGTTCACCGTCACTAGAGATCGCCATCTGTCGCCCACCGTCGCCATTTTGTATATCATGTGAGGATAATGTTATAGGAGGAAAAGCGACTATGGCGTGTGGAAATATTTAGCTATAGCTCATGGTTTCTCATCGCCTATAGAATATCTTCAACAGGCTCAGTAACCATCGTTCTGTTGGATTACTGAACTAAAAATTAGTAATCTAGTAATAATATTCTTGGTTTCCTACGGGAAAATTGTCGACGTTTATATGGATATGTGGCATGAACTATGATTGAAGTAAAATAAGTTAAATTATTTATGGGTGCGTTCTGGAGATTTGAGACGCACTTGCAGGTGGAGTGACAACTTTCTATACAAGTCAAGTTTACATTATTAGTTTTGACCTATATAATGGGGATAGATGACCAAGCGATCTATTGCATAGCTATTCCAAGGCTTTGTCACTCGTCGTCACCATGAATGGAAATAACTTTACATGTAATGAAGCCAAACATATTTGTTTGTCTTCATTATCAACCTCGTTTAGGTAGCCTAGTGTACAATAGGACATTTCATGGTCTTGTCTCCACTTGGTCATGTGACTATGATGATAGCCCCCAAAGTTCATATAGCGTGTACCCTTAACGTATCCAAAAATAGTGACGCTGTCGTCGGTAGCTAGCCAGATGTCACGTGGTACCAACTTTGGGTTTATAAGAGTAACTGGTGACGTCGACTGGTACCACAAAAAACCGCACGGCATACACATTAATGCTGCGAAAATAACTGTATAAAAGGCGGCTATTGACACAGTGCGTGGCTGGCTGTACATTGACCCTTTCAAGACTTGTGAGGCAAACACTAAGAATTTCAAGCGCCGAAAAACCTGGTGTAACTGGTGAAGAAAATACCTAAAGCTCCTCGTCTTGCAGACGCACCCACAAACCGCTCAAAAGCGTTACATTTTAATGGCGTGGAATGCGTTCGTGAGATGTTTTATGTCGTCTACCATTTTGATTGTAAGTACGGAATAGGTATAAGAGAAAATAAACGCCACAGTTGGTAAAATCGTATCACTGCGTTAAATACATAAACACCGACAATAGTTAACACCCTTATCATTAAGCGTGAAAAAATATGCCGCAAATTTTCCAACCGACGTCATCCAAAGTCCGAGATTAGGATTCAATTTATTGAATCAGGCCAATCGATCTAATCAAAGATATTTTACTTTCGTAAGATTCTGATATATTTTAGAGCCGCGAGCCAACGAGGTATAACCAGTTTTCAATGATTGTCTTCTGACACACAGGCCGACTAAAATACATTATGTACATGATTGTTTATTCAGAGAAAATTGCAAAATTGCGTATACAAGAATAATTATTACAGATATTTAGTATGCAAAAAACATGCTATCTGTAAAAAGCTTAGTTAAGTTGTCGATTTTCGGTTTCCTTGACTATAGTTAATAAAAAAATATTGTATAACGTATCAAAATCAATAAAATTAAGAGAAATTATATATTTATAATATATAAAGGTCTATAAAACATCAAGTATCTTTATAATTACGTAATTAAGTTAATTGAGTTAGAAACAGTCGCAGTGGAATCGACATCATAAGGATGTTATGTAAATAACTCCGGTTAGTATGCAGCCAGTTAACGAATCGCATCTCAGGTATTGGCGTGGGAAGTGTAACGACGTGAACACGACGTGAACGTATGAACCGAGCTTTTGTTGCTCCATAGTTTTGTGACCAGAAAGAATGAAATCGCTTCGACCGTTAATATTGATGAAGAGAAGCGCATGGCGGCACAAATTTGAGGTCGTATAATGAGGGTTCCACTGTACGAATAGATTAGAATACGAAGCAAATATAACTGACATCAGTTGGCAATGGCTTGTTGGCGCTGAAGGCCGACTAGGACTAGGGGCGCGCGAAGAGTCATTTTGATCGCATCGACTATCAAGCGGAATATCATCTTTGGTGACTGCACGGCGATCCGTTTCAGTTCGGTTTTTGTGGGCAGCCGCGGTCGCTTCGGGGGCAGCGGCGAGCATCGACGAAACCACTTCCACTTTTGGAAGAATGCGACTTTTCTGTGGAGGTATATTCCGTGTTGATTAAAGAAACGCCGATGTTGAAAATACAACGATCCGACGAAGATCGCGAAGGTGAAGATCGAAGAGGTGAAATAGCTCCACTGCCAGCGCTGGTCTTGATTCTCGATGCCGCTAAACAGTTTACCGAAGAATTTGTTCACGGGGATATACACTAAATAGAACGCTAAAAACGGAAACGTTACCCGCCAGGCGACTTCCCCACTTTTTCGTATGAACGAGTAGCTTATGCGATGTGTCAAGTCTCTGCACATAGCGTAAAATAGAGACAGGTACACGCAGTAGCACATAGCCACGGGAACGAGGGGTATCTCCGCGTTTATAGGCGGCGTGAGGTTCTGAAACGCTTCGATGATATTCGCCGTACGCTTCAAACCTTCGCACAGCAACGCAAATGCGATGTCCTGATTCATGGCGCTGGCGTGTCGCCCGAGAGGCGACTATCCTCGGGTGTTTTATTCAACAGCCAATTCACAGAATTTTCAAGATTTGAGCAGAAATAAAAAATATCGTGAAATATCAATCAACTTCAAAGTAACCTCACTCCAAACCGACAAACGAGTGACGCGATATATTTTTACACTGTCGGTGGTGACGTAATCGACAATTGTGTACCTCAACGTTACTTAAAGGCAAAAATTCCGACACCTCAACTTACTGAATGAAGACACTGGAGACGTTGCGCGCGACCGAAAAAAAAGAGATCTAGTAAAAATTATTATGTCTACGAATGATCATTCATAATCATAATAATACGATAATTTATTATGATAATTTGGCTGATTCAAATAAACATAACAAGGACCATGGGTTAAAACAATAACGTATCGAAGTTTTCAATGCAAAATTCATAGCTCTGGCGGTACACCTGACAAACAAGCACTACAAGGCAGAAAAATACAAACTCGAAACGCGAGCAAAATGGAGTCTAAAACACATGACTACATCAAGCCCATGGAGACGTAATAGGTTTAACTCCGTTTTAATGAAGCCCATGCTCGACATCGAACGTACTCGGGAATCTCTCAAAACTTTTCAATTGTTTTTGTTTCACGAGGACTAAAATTAAGTAGTTTATCTTTATAGTAAGAGTTTTTTGTGTCATTTTGTCCAAGAACATTACCTATGTGTAAGTATGTCAGTATGTGCATTATGTATGCGAGTGTGTGCATTGCTTAGTTGTATTATGTCCTGTGTATGTGTGCTCAGAGTCAGTACGTATGCAAACGCAAATGTGTACAGGACGCATCTGTATTATTTACACAGTACACATTTCAAATATCTAAGATGGCTTCTTACGCAAACGTTTTTATGTTTTTTCACTGTGGTCGAATTTCAAAATAAAAGACAACAGTTTAGGTACATAGTCGACCATTTTAGGATAGCCTAACAGTAATATTTATAATATAATATAAATTAAATTAAAATAACCACGAGGTGAGTAGACGGTATTTATATGTGATAAAATAGATCTAATTTGGCTCGATCGTTTCACGTACCGAGATAAAACACAGGTCAACTAAAACTACAATCAAATCAATAAACAAACCTTATACGAAGAAATAACAAGAATTAGGAGGTAGCCAATTTTAAGACTAACAAAAATTTATTAAAACACGAAGTATGCGTCATCGCCTCATATTTCAATAATTTGTGTTAGCCTTAAAAGGTGCTATTGTCTGCTAGTATAGACTAACACGGCTACCCCACCCTATTCCGCCTTTAGATGAACATTATATCGCATACGAGCTCATGAGCGAATTATGTTAGGAGTTGCGTGTAAGGGCCACAAAACAGCAAAGTGGATCCGAGAACAAATGAAACATCAAGATATCGTTGAAACAACCAACCATCAAAAAACTAAAATGGTCTTGGGCGGGCCATCTATCTCGTATTGAAGACAATCGTTGGACTATAAGATCAACCAAATGGCTTCCACGTGTAAATAAAAGAAATCTAGTAAGACAAAAGATGACGTGGCAAGACGCGATTGAAAATTTCGTTGGGACTGCAAAATGGTATGGAGTCAAGTAGCCCATAACAGAAGTGGCTGGAAAGAATAAGGGAAGGCCTTTATCTAACAGTGGATCGAAAATGGATGATGACGATGATGATATCGTGTACATACTTAATGTTCTGTAAGCTTTTAGATGTAATGGGACATGACTTGGGGCAATATTCATTACTTGAACCCCGTTACATGAAGGAACTACATGGGTCTTGCCGCTGGTGATTGAGTGGTTTAGACGGTTTTATTCGAGCTAACTGACATGCCTCGCTGAATACATGACGGAAAAGCTAACGCGCAGGCAGTTCGAACACTCGACTTCTCGGTCACGATTCTAGCGTCCTATCCACTCGACCATCTGCATTATTATTGGGTCAGTATTTCGAATTATGGACGTTAAAGATTCAATCTACCCTGCGCCATCCGTAGACCCAAAACACTAGTTAGTTAATATATATGGATAAATATTTGTTTTATAGTTTGATATCGTAATCTCTTATGAGTGTTTACGTCATCAAATAATCGAATTACTCCTAGTATGACTGTTTGACAAGTTAATCTTTCTCGTATACCTTTTAAATACGCCCTAATACGGCGAGTCAGTGGGTTTAGACAATCATATTGTCGTAACCAATCTTTATTTCTGTCTAATGTTACCATCGATTTAAATGGTGAATACATTTACTAGGCTTATGCATTATTGTTACAATTTCTATCAATGTAAACATTGCGCATATGTCTTACAGTGTTTGAATAAACATATTCCAGTTTGAGTTATTGTTCTAATTAAGTAGCATGGAAACGTCCGTATCTATCAGTTATTTTATTTATTTATTTCTCTTGAAATAGCCAGAAATTAAAATTTCCACGCGACTCGAAGGTACGGTAGATAAATTACATATATTGTATATTCGTGTACTTACTAATAATGACAGGGTGGTTGATCTGCGTGCAGACACAAACGGTCGTGAAAAAACAAAGAAGCAAGATAACTAAATTTAAGTTAGTGTGCATTTTTGCACTTTCCACAATAACGGACGTTATGCGAAATGCGAAAGAAACGCCGCAAAGGTAGAAATGCGGTATTGAACGCGTCGAGAATACTCCGTGTGAACGAGTTGCCTACTCCAAGCTGCCTTTATAGTCGGCTTATGGAAGATACGCCCTCTTGTAAAAGACAAAGAACGTTGACAATGAAAATAATCGGTCATGTCGTCTGCGAAAAAAGCAATTGGTGTCAGAGCGTTTGTTGGAAGCCCGGGTTTGTGAGTGGTTGTGAGTTCGAATGAGTACAATTCGTTTTTTTCAGACTTTCCCGCGCCTTCTACGACCTGAAAGAGGCGAGATTTTCGTCCTTGGATATAGGGAAAGATTTGTCTCCATCTAGTTTATTGCAACATTTCAGACGCATATAATGAAGCAAAATTGTTAGTGAAACTGACATTAACCTTATCACTATTCACAAAGTAGCACGAAATCCTGCTCTTCCTTTACAATATCGCTATAAACGATAGCAGACAATTATAATATAAACGCCGATTCATTCGGGTGTTGCGGTAGACCCATTTGGTTACTCCCTAATTTTAAGGTCACGAACCCAGTCGGGTATCCATTACCATTATCATCATCGTCGTCGTCGTCCTCATCATCTTCATCATTATCATCATCATCATCATCATCCTCACGTCCCTTTCCTGACGGGCGCTGTTCAATTGTGGATCTTACTGCGAGTTTTACTATTTTTCCCGAATCAGTTTGTCAAAATTATAATTTTACCAATTCCCCACAGAAAATTTTTACAGTTATGATAGTCTAACGAGCAATAGCCTAAATTTTATTCTATACCACGGACCAACGTGGGACTAGAAAGCTTAGACGCCTAAAGTTTGGTCCCTTTCTATGACCATCTGGAAGTCATGTGTCCATTGTGGTGTCATATTGTGAACGGGAATTATAAAGGGCGTAATATTTATACTGCCTTGTTGACAAGGGGTAATTTTAGGGGGTAATAAAGGGCGTAATATTTCTACTGCTTAGTTGACAGGGGGTAATTTTATAGTGCAATACTATGTAATTTTCTTATATTTTGTGTTTTTCGTGTTTTTCTAATCTGTGCTGTAATATTTTTAGTTATATTTTCTCTATATGTGATCTTTCTGTATAGGCCTTTTTTACTTTCGATTTAGTCATGGTTTACCGAGTTCGATTTTGAACCGTATTCCATGTGTTTCTAGTTAATCATAATAACCATAAATTTGTCAATGTCTTTGATAGCCATGTGTTAAAAGGTTAAAACTTCATTTCATTTCAATATGGCGCGAATATCGTGTCGTCGCGTTAATTCCGAACCCACACGCCTTGGATCGGATAAAAAGCTATTTACCAGAGATCCACCATACAAGCCGTAAATTATGGTGTGCGAATGAATCTCACGAAATGACGAAAATTATTTTCTAGTGGAAGAGAAAAAAAACCAGAGTGTCTCTTTGAGAATTCGTGAAATTATAATGACCCAAAACTAGTCGATTGGATAAATTCGCGAAATATGTACTGTATGACGGGAGAAGATTAATATATCTTCATTACGAAGGTTTGTATCTTGATTGTTGTGTCGTTTATTTGACATAGATACAGTAAGTCCAGTATTCAGCTCATCCTTACGTAATACAAGTAAGTTATCAAGCGAACGGGATAGCTCAGTTGGTGGAGCGCCAGCCTCCAAACCAACAGGTTATGGATTCGAGTCCCAGACAACACTATTGTGTTATGAGGTTAATAATAAATAGATTGGGCAAAGTACTTTATCCCAGTTACTCTGGGCAACTTTTTCATACATTACTACGAGTGAAATTTTGTCTGTGTGAACATGAATTAGTACGCACTGGAAAAGTAAATTTTCGAAGCGCCTGCTGGCGCTTATTATAGACCTGTCGTCCCCAAAGGCTTGTTGTAAACCCTTTTTAGGTAAGCTGTGCAAGTCGATATAAACCGAGGCATATAAATATCACACTTTACCTCACTCGATCATACGCTCCGTTAGGCAAAGGATTATCAATTTTCTAGTTGAACAGAAACAACAGTTCTGCATTTAGCCAATAATGCCAAAGTTACGCAACCATTTCGTTCAAAGTTCTTTTGTTGAAAGTTCAAGCACGTGTGCCACAATTATCACGCCGTTAAATCTACAACCGAATATAAAAATGACAAGAGATCAGCCAATCGGATAGAATACATTATATTAAGACTATTTCGCTGATATTTTAGCTTGAGGTGAAATCATCAAGTCACTTTAACCACAAACATTACATATAAAATTGATTTGATCCAAATATATCTAATTAATGTAGTTATAGGTATAATCTCAAAGGTACGAGACTCGTATTTCGAGAAAGCGATAGCTAACGTTGTATGTCGATTGAATTAAATGTTACTGGAACTGTATCGAAAAGCGTTATTATGTATGCATGGTGTCTCCTACCAGTTCAAACATAGCGTACCTTTACGATGTCCGATGTGTCGCCGTACAAGTGAAACTCCGCGACAATACGACGACACAAATAATACACCAGATGTATTTCTTTCGCCACGGGCTCACCAACACGGCACAGTACCGTGTACGCTTTCAAGTTATCAAACAAGTTTGCATTTAATGCAATACAGGTTTTCGTTAATGTCGTCAAGTGATAATTTACCTATTATCCGATCGTTGTGATGCGCCGGTGCAGAATTTATATACCGTTCAAGATCGAATTTAATCGAATAAAAAATATTGTATAATATAATCAATATAATTATTCAACGAAACGCCCTCGTGAGGATTATTCGTTAACATTAAGTTTTAATGTTGGCTGAGTTGGTAGAGCACGGAGCTGTCAACCGAAGAGGTTGAATCGAGGACTCTGCCAACTGCGTTTTTTGCGTTTGTTGGGCAGGTAGACTAAGATTTTTTCCAGTAATGAGCAGTGGAATTTTGTCATATTTTGTCATAGTAACACTAGTAAATAAGCAAATGTGAGCGGCTAGCTGGGGTGTATTAATTTACGTTGGAGTAAGGCGTGAAGGAAATACAGCCCGCTGCGCTGGGCCTTTATTAATGAGTTAGATGTCGTTCTCAAGTCGAACGATTGACTATATTAACTACAGTAAAAATAAAATTATGATAAAAGTTGATTCAAAAACTGTGCTCGAAAAGATGAAAACTACAGATGAAGAGAGTAATAATGGAAACCATCTCAGGTCAGTGGAGTATTTGAAGAAAAGCAGGGACATCGGCGTGGAAATATGGGGATGGGGGATTCCAAATTGCGACCACTGTTTTAAAAAGGAGTGGTCCTAAAGAATGCACCACTTTGCAGGGACAGAGTGGCACAACCAAGAATGGGTTCATGGATGCTTTAGGTATCGTTCCCAACGTATTGAACTACCGGTATAAAACAACATTACTGGGACTGCACCTAAGACAATATGTAACCACGAGGTCTTGACGCTACCTACACGAGACGTGGTTCCCAATGTTTGCTGTGACATCTTGTAGACGACGTTAACTACAGGTATTTTACCTCGTATTCGTTAGTTAAGTTAGCGAGTTCAAACGAGTACCTTTTAAACGAAAGACATCATTGCGTAGCTCCGAATCTGGACAATCCATAGAATATAAACAAAATAAATATCAGAGTATAAGATAACAAAATAAAAATGAAAATATTCTCAGACTAAATTCATTAATAAATATAATACCATACATATACATAATACATTACATGTAACAATGCAGGAAAACACTTACCTTATAGTTTGGCATATACAACACATTCAAATAACCGCGAAAATTTTTTTATTATCTTTAATATTTATAATTTCTTTCTATTAGCAATAAATATTAATAAATTCAACTTATAATATTCAAAAAGAGTTCCTAGATAATATTCTATTCAATAGCCATTATACGGTTGTACTTAACATCCATTTTAAGTAGATAAATCGAATTTATACGACTATTCACAAGGTAGCATCCTTTTATTACCAAAACCTGTAAGCGCGGAAACCGCCAACGCGCACAGCGATCAGGTTACTCGACTCTCGTCTATTTTTATCAAGCCATTCCGCTCATCACTTTCTGCGGACGATTCCATTCTGTTGAAATGTTCTGTAAATTAAAATAAAAGATTATTTCCATCGATTAGTCCTTTTGTCGACCCAATAACATAGACTTTCCTGTTGATATTATTTAGGAGAAATCTTACAATTGATGTACAAAACTGATTTATTATAACACTGTGCGTAAAAAGAGCGAATTCAACACAGCAAGGGGGATAATATCCCAAAAATAGATTGAAAATAGTTGTTGTGATTATGCCCCATTAAATAAGGAAAATGTGCAGACGCGCTGCCTACTGTTACTTCAAAAACATTGAGATAGGAACATTTTGCATCATAATCGCTAACGGTTGCGTGTACTGTCATTTCTTAGAAGCACACCTAGTTCTCAGCGACTATCTAGACAATTACAAAAATCACATTCATCCCCGTTCGTTAGTAGGCTTACTACTGTTGGATTCGTACTAGTCTCATAAAACACGGAAAGAGCACAGGACCGATAATTTATTTATCAACCAGTGTAGTTACCTCTCATTAATATTACGTAGCAATCCACAAAATGGCTTTTGTCAAACTCCTTTTATATAGTGAAAGGGATGAGGAACAGATCAGAGAACGAATTTTCCGCTCTCAGAAGCTTGGATAAAAACTTAATAGGAACGTACCAGCGTAGGATGGGCGTACTAGTATCGAAAATGAGTCGTGTTTTCAGTCAGATGAGTTGCTTTTTGTTAGTCCCGCGTTTTTTCCACGCAGGATACGTACGCGACGTCAACAGTCTATACGTTTTCTCAAAGACGGGGAGGTAGTGTAATGGTTTGAGTAGGCATCATGAAATGAAATGAAATTTTATTGATTTAGAGTGCCGTTTTAACACATGGCTATCAAAGACAATTACAAATTTACGGTTCCCATGATCGAACTGGATAATAAATGAATCGAAAATAAATGAAACATCTCCAGTAAAATCACAGAGTCGAGTGACCAGGAATTTTGGGGAGCATGGGGATTGTGTGGGCGTGCAAGTCGCCGCTGTCTAGTCTAGTTTAAACATTTCTCGAGAGGTGGAAGACGGTGGAATCACCTAGTCTGCCGTGCTTGTCAGCTGTGTGTGCGCGCGCGGCGGATTGTTTGACAGGGGAGATCACTCGGGATGAGATATTGGTCGCGATCAGGAATTGCAAGTTTGGGAAAGCAGCTCCCCGGATAGTATACGAACAGACGGTTTGAAAGACTGTTGTAGCATCTTACTCGACCCGTT
>WURV02153224.1:0-16937 GCA_011762755.2 Epimenia babai
CCTGTTAATATCATTTCTATGAATAGTATAATCCTGTTTATATTATACCCGTTAACATCATATCTTTTAATGAAATAATCCTGTTAATATCATTTCTATGAATAGTATAATCCTGTTTATATTATACCCGTTAACATCATATCTTTTAATGAAATATTCCTGTTAATATCATTTCTATGAATAGTATAATCCTGTTTATAGTATACCCGTTAACATCATATCTTTTAATGAAATAATCCTGTTAATATCATTTTTATGAATAGTATAATCTTCTTTATATCATACCTTTCAATAGAATTACCCCATTAATATCATACCTTTTAAAGGAATAATCCCAGTAATATCATGCCATTCAATAAAAAATCCTCTTAATACCATACCTTTTGATAGAATATTTGCAATCTTATTATGCATTTTAATAGTTCAATCCTGATTACATCACACCTTTAAAAAGAACATTTATATCATACTTGTGAATCAACTAATACGTTTCATATGTTTATATAATACTGATTTTTTTGATGGAATAATCCATTCTCGTATCATACCTTTTGATAGAATTAATTTGTTAAAAAACCTTTCAATTCAATAATCTTATGTACATCATGAGTTTTAATGAACTGTTCCTATTTATATACATTTACTTAGACGTGGTCCTCAATCTTTCGACACGCATCTTGAAAATAATTATGAGTGACAAGACGTACTGCCAGGCCATGGAAGGACGACTCGAAAGCATTTAAAGTTGCTTGTTAATAAATAATGCGTATCCACGGCGTCGGTTGTAGATTCTCGACTTTCGCCAAGTCCGGGGGCGAGGCGTACCTTCTCGGCGAAACCACGGCGATGTCGAGCGTGCCGGAGACTGATTTCATTAAGATCATTGACACAACAAGCGGTACGTTGGTAGTTTCAAGATCATCGACACAACAAGCGGTACGTTCGTAGTTTCAAGATCATCGACACAACAAGCGGTACGTTTGTAGTTTCGAGATCATCGACACAACAAGCGGTACGTTCGTAGTTTCAAGATCATTGACACAACAAGCGGTACGTAAATGAACTGAGCACCAGAGAGTGATATAGAATTGACGGATTGATTTTTTCATCTACAAATTGCACAATTAACGTCTTATCTCACTTCCGTCTTATTTCCGTCTATATAGTTGCCCATTTAGCTATTTCTTGTATATCTTGTATCGGTTATTAATTTTGCCGGTTCTATATTTCGCGATTTAGGGCTAATATGTTATTAACACGGATTTTAATTTCGTGAATCAAATAAATAAAAAAATAAACAAATGAATAGATGAAGTAGTTATACGAAGGATACTTTAAAAAATTTTCGCGTGGAATTGAAGTTAGGGATTTATAGAAATTCGCAAAAAATCACGAAATTAGCTTCCGTATGAAGTTTATAACCGGTACAGTATGTTGGCTCGGTACTAAATATACATTGATGTATATTCATATATTTATAGTCTCATTTACATATCTTTGCAACTCTACAATTCATTACCGTATATAATTCCCGGTTTATGCGTCTTACTAATCGTTTTTTCTCTGCGGTCGGATGCAATGTTCTATGGTCATTCCGTTAATTCACCATGATTTCTCGTTGATTCTCGCATTACGATTCGTTAGGGCCCCAATGGGAGCCGTCCCACCACCCGTTCACGTGCACCATCGCCCAGCCCCACAAGGAGAGCAAACTGAAAGGCCTCAAAAGTTTTATAGCCTACCAACTCACGCCTTCCTTCTCAAATATACAAGTCAGTCGACGATACAAGCATTTCGATTGGCTACACCAGCGGCTCGAGGAAAAGTTCGTCTGCATCCCGATTGCTCCACTTCCTGAAAAAGCCATCTCTGGTGAGCACATTGGGGGCATCGATTAGAAAAAATATAACGTCACTGTGAATAAACATCACTCTACCATAAACATTTTTATATTATAAACATAGCTCTGCCATAAACATTGCTATAGTGTAAACATTGCTCTGCTATAAGATCGCGATATAATAAAAATTCCTCTGCCATAAACATTTCTATATTATAAACATATGTCTACCATGAACTATATTACAAAAATCGCTCTATCATAAACATTCCTATATTATAAACATAGCTCTACCATTAATATTGCTATAATATAAACATTGCTGTACCATAACATCGCTATATTATAAATATATAGATCAACCATACACATTGCTATAGTATATACACTGCTCTACCATAACATCATGATGCCATAAACATCACTCTAGAGTAAACATCATCTTTCTAAAACATCACTCTAGAGTAAACATCATCTTTCTATTTCCATAGCTTCACAATCAACATGGCCTTACAATGAGTATTTAGCTCAACTGAGGTTATACTCGATGAGCTTTCCCGATCAGACTTCTCAACCATTCATTGTATAGTGTTGCCATTTGGCAGATATTCTTCTCGGGGTGGTCTTTTTAGGTTTGTCAAGCTTATCGTCTGAGCAAGGGCAAGTAATTTTTGGCGATGTTTATTTAAAAATTTTCTTTCCAGAACCACTTGTTGCAGAATTCTGCAATTTGGCAGATATTGCCCTTGTGTTGGTCTCTTCGATTTGTTAAGCATCATCATACCAAGGGGAGGTAATTCATGCCGATGTTTGTAATGTTCCAGAAGAGTGTTTTTAGGCCTCTTTGGCCTCTTGTTTTAATATCTAAATGAATGTTTTGAGGTCTCTTTGGCTTTCTGTTTTAATATCCGAGTTTCTTTTTTTAAGTTTTCACTCATATTCTCAAGTGCTTTTTTTATTCAACATTTCTATTCCTTCTTCATTATTTGTTTGCCTCGTTTGATTTTCTTGTTTATTTTTCATTTTTTCAATATTCAGGTGAGTGTCTTGAGGCCTCTTTGGCCTCTTTTATAATTAAGCTCGCTTCACCATTAACATCACGGTGTGATAAACGTCGCATATAACCTACTTTACCCAACCACAAACATTTCTCCGCCGTCACCCTCACTGAACCATTAATCACGCCTCGTCATAAACCTCGCCCTCGCAGGACGCTACGAGGACGACTTCATCGCCGAGCGTATGCGATTATTACAACTCTGGTTGAACCGGGTCGTGCGGCATCCCGTTCTGTCTCAGTGCGACGTCCTCAACCACTTCCTCACGTGTACGGACGAAAAAAAGGTAAGATGCGCCATTTGATACCAGACATGAACCTTTCTCCCTTACATCCGAAAACTAACATTGTGTCTCAGTCCTCAAGTTATTCGTTCAAACTTTAATCATTGGCAAAAACGACCTAATTGTAGTTGGTCTATTCGAACTACGCTGATGACCAAGGTAATCGTTGCATAGGCCATTCTTAGCCCTTAGTAAACCGAATCAACCTAAAAGTTAAACTGTTAAAGTTTTTTTAAAGACTAGTTTTAATATTGTTCATGATACGATAATGTCAGTTTCATTCAGTGGTCAGTATTTTACATTAGATACAATCCATTTGGTTGAAGCAACAGTGTGCCCCGACCCCCCTCTCTCCCAGACTGTACAGCTACGGGGTAGGGACGTAGAAGATTATGCCTATAACGCCAAGTATGGTGGCGCAGGTCACGCGGTAGTCAAAGGCCGCGCCTTTCCGCGCCTTTCCGCGCCTTTCATGCGAGAGGCTGCGAGTTCAGATCCGCATAAACTGCGGGTTTCTCCCCCGCCTTCCACGACGGGAAATGATCAAGATTTTCATGCTTGAACATTGAGAAAGATTTCTCCTGAAGTGGTTTATTGTTAAATTTCTTGAGGGTATCATGGAGCAATATGGGGGCAATTAGCGAAGTGGTTATAGCGTTTGACTTCCAATCCAGGACCCTAGTTTAATTCCTGCTCTTGCCAGTATACTACCTGTTGCGTTTTTCGGGCAGAAAGCGCCTTAAACCCTTATGGAGGTCTGGATTGCCTCAACAGTGTAGTTCTGTTGGGGCTTTTTCCCTCTTTCATGACTGTTCTTCGGTTACTTCATGTCTCTGTCGCTACCTCCCCGCTATTTTGCCCCGCCTGACGTTGTTCGAGGTGAACTATACATTCATGATTCGTTTATCAGAAATGGAAGCAGGGTAAGCGACGGGCAGAGAAAGATGAGTACACGAGCGCCAAGTTTTTCCTCACTGTGCAGACACCCCCGCAACCCCTGGACATCAAGCGAGTGTGAGTGACGGGAGAGTTACGCCTAGACATTTATCAACGCAATATGTGTTACAACATTTATTGTTGCGATTTATCGATTAAATTTATCAGTTTTATTTATCGCTGCAAATCATTGATGCAATTCATTTCTGCAATTTTGCAGTGTAATGTGTCGGTGCGATTTATTGCCGCAGTTACACTGCAATGTGTCGGTACAGTTTATTGCTGCAATCACAGTGCAATGTGTTGGAGCAATTTATTGCTGCAATTTTTTGGTGCCATTTATCAATATTTTTATCGATGCCATTTTTTGGTGGAAATTTAAAAAACAATTAATTGCTGAGATGTATGTACATGATTGTCAATAGAAGGCATATTAACTAGGTAAATGGATACAATGCATGAATCGCTGATCTGGTGTTTTTATCGATGTCTGACAACAAGGCTAAGTACTCTCATTTAATATGGTTCACCTTCAAAATATCAGATGTATAAAAATTTATCTCAAAGGCTCAAAGGATGAGTTTTCTGAATAAGAAAGTTAGTGACTGACTGAATTACCTTCTCTTCGCGGCTTGTGGTGGAATCATCAGAAGGTGGTCTTTTGTGCGAGAGATGCGAAGTTAGGATCTGCACATACAGGGAATTTTGTTGCCCACCCTTCCATTGCATAAAATGGCGAGATCTTCACGCAGGGAAAAATTTGTTATAAAGTGGGTAACTGTAAATCGCATAGTCACGGAATAAAGAAATCAATATCATGAAATGAAATGAAATTTTATTAATTTATAGTGCCCTTTTAACACATGGGTATCAAAGACACTACAAATTTACGGTTACTAAGTCCGACTGGCATATGTATAACTGTGATTAACAGTGAAACCGTTCCTTATTGTGTTTCTAATAGCAATCACTACTTCTGTTCAATTTATATGACCAAAGGAAAGGTAAGCTCTTTTTCACCTAATATAGACAAGCTTCTTATATCAAGTATACTTCGTCAGGTGTAACGAGCGGGTAGAGGTGAGACGCAGGAGTTTTTGGACGAGTATTTAACCCATGTCTCACTTATACCCTCTCATTGCACCTGACGAAATGTACTTGATATACGAAAGCCAGGGTTTATCTATCTATATTAGTTAGTCAAAAAAGCTGTTACCTTTGTATTTGTCGTATTTATGATATTCCTCACACGGCAAGCCACACCTCTACGTTCGTTCGATTTACCGCATTTTTATCATGCAGAGACGAAACCATGGAAAACTTCGGGAAGTTCGTGCGAGGCATGGACGACGGTTTGAAGCACGTGATACTCGTCGTCCACGACAACATGAAGAGACATTCCGGGCGTTAGTCACAAATCATTTATCATTTATACCGTGCTGTGGGTAAATAGATTGAAGGAAATACCTGAACTTCGCCGGGACATAAAGCCGGAACATTATACCGGGATATAACACCAAGACATAACACCGGGACATTACACCGGGATATAACACCAGAACATAACACTGGGACATTACACCGGGACATACCATCGGGACATAACACTGGGACATAGCACCGAAACATAATACCGGGACATAACACTGGGACATAGCACCAGTACATAATACTAGGACATAACAATGGGACATAATACTAGGACATAACACTGGGACATTACACCGGGACATACCATCGGGACATGACACTGAGACATAGCACTAAAACATAATACTGGGACATAACACTGGGACATAGCACTAGTACATAGCACTAGGACATAACAATGCGACATAACACCAGGACATAACACTGGGAAATAACCCACCGATGGCAAAATGTGCCTTATGTGTCGTCAAAAATTGATTTCTATGCTCGTTTTCTTCATACTTAGTCATTTTAAGGTGAGGTTCATATTACTTACAGGCGAAGAATTTATATTTAACATATAAGACCTTGCCACCTTGCCTGTCGTGTATGAAAAAAATCAATGTATTGAATAATACTTGCTCTACATGGCGTGATTGATCGTGAACATTTTTGTATATAGAAATGAACGCCATCGAATATAAAAAATTAATATTATCAATACCGTTATTAAATTCGGCCATAGGCTGTGCCTGTTACATAAATTGGGGTGCATTTGGCCTGTGGGCCACACATCATGTATTAAGTGGCCACTTTTTGGCCACACATGACTATGCCTCTAGACCTAAATTAAACACCGGCCAATTGGCATCGTTGATACTTTCATCATTGTATTCATGTTTAAATTACACGGGTTAAGAATACGTGATACGTAATGTATATCATTTAACATATTGTTGTTGCAGCTTTCAAGAGAGAATACCAGAAACTGGGCAATGCCTTCAAGGATCTGGCAGCGTCGTTCCAGTTTGACGTTAATTCGTGTATGAGCTATACCGTTCCGTGTTGTCGTAGAATCGTTTTTTTTTATATCTCACCTAAAACATCCCATGTTGGCTAAACAATAGTCTATAGCATTGGCCCTCAAGCATTCAATTTATACAGAAGGAAGGGGAAAAAAGGATTTTAGTTCTTCTTCATTGATTGAAGTCAAAGTCAGTCTCAGTTGTTTGCTTCATTTTCCCCTAATAAAATTTACAATCATCCACTTTAATACAAACCTTTGTCAATTTTCCGAACTCAGAAATCTTGTATCTTTCATACACTTAAAGGCGGCAAAGATCCTTAGTTTGCGTGGATTCGATTTCCCGGCATGCTGCAGAAGAGGTCGCTGTTTTACCCAGTGGCACCAACAGGGTAGCCTTAATTTTCCTTGATTTCTATTTGCTTCTTTTAATAACCGTAGTGAACCACTATGGATGTCTTCCGTCACCATTATTCACTTTCTGTCCACTGATGTAATACCATTACTCTTATACATCATTTCCATCATACTATAGCTCTTTGATACATCATTTCCATCATACTATAGCTCTTTTAAACATCATTTTCATCATACCATAGCTCTTTTATACATCATTTCCATCATACTATAGCTCTTTTAAACATCATTTTCATCATACCATAGCTCTTTTAAACATCATTTCCATCATACTATAGCTCTTTGATACATCATTTCCATCATACTATAGCCCTTTTAAACATCATTTTCATCATACCATAGCTCTTTTATACATCATTTCCATCATGCCATAGCTCTTTTAAACATCATTTCCATCATATCATAGCTCTTTTAAACATCATTTCCATCATACCATAGCTCTTTTATACATCATTTCCATCGTACCATAACTCTTTTATACATCATTTCTATCATACCATAACTCTTTTATACAACATTTCCATCATACTATAGCTCCTGCATACATCCTTCCCATCATACCAAAACCCTTTCATACATCCTTCCCATCATACCATAGCCCTCCTATACATCCTTCCCATAATAGCAGAGCCTTTTCATACATCTTTCCCATCATACCATAGCACTTTCATACATCCCAACACACCATAACTCTTTCATACGCTATCATAATTTAATGGCTATTCAAATCGCATAATATTTAGAGTTTATCAACTCTAATTATCATCGAATGGCCCTTAAATGTATCATCTTTGTTACTTACTGACTCTCATATTGTCCCAATTATTGCATATTTTTTTAATGTATTGGCCCTGTAAACTTTGTATTTACTGTCCCTCGCATGCATTGTCCTACTAATTTGACAGATTCCACCAAGCTCACGCAGGCCGTTGAACACACAGGCAGCACCTACAACGACATTGGCACGCTCTTCGAGAACCAGGTGAGCCTTTCTGGGCGTACCGAAATATACCGAAGTAAAATAACATTCTAGAACATTCCGGAACATTCCGGGAGATGACTGGTTATTGTAAATCCTGTGTTTTTCTTCGCTCTTTAAATGTACTAAATTCAAATACATGGATTCGTTGATCAGCCATGTTTGTTTAAGGCTAGCCAAAATATATTATTGCATGAAATCAAGATCGTCCTGTCCAGTGGATTCGAACGAGTGAAGCAAAACTTACAGGTAGTGGATGAGGAACGTGTAAGTATATTTCACGGCGTCGCATGCGAGCATCGTCACTATGTCCGTTCGTACGCGGTTCCAACGTCCAGCGACTTATTGCCTCATGTAAACGCATGATCAATTCTCAACCGCTAAAAACTCCCCCGTGTATTACATAGTGTAAACGATCTATTCAAAACCAAATTAATAACAGCATACCGGTTACCACTGCATATTCATTAAGACCAAATTAGACAAGCGTCTATTAATTCCATAGTAACCACAGTGTAAACTCAAAACTCTCCTCTTCACCCATGCTTACACATAGACTTACTGCATAGTTCATTAGTTTTTCTTAGTTCACATAGTGTTACATATTTACATGTAATTATTCATAATTCAAAGTAGTCATCAGCGTAAGTGTGTGTATATTGTACAAGTTTATTCAAGTGTAAAACCACCACTAGGCATTGCAGTACTCCCCAAATTGCACATAACTTCATTAGTTTATGTTTTAGCTAGTAACACGGTAAAGCGTCAACGACATCATCTTGTTATTATCGACCAAGGATAATACGGGATAAAGCTTTATTATTATCATTATCATCATTACAGGAGATAGATTTATTAATATTCATTTGGTTTGCCGTTTTTTATGCAGTTATTTACATGGATATGTAGCAGCCCCTACGTATAAAGAAAATCAATTTTTTTAATCGTATGTTGTGTACTCTACCTGCCGCCAAGTATATATATCGATCAATGATTGCAGAGGACTCTACTATAAAAACTATACTACTGCTTACTCACAATTAGATGCGACATTGTAGTTGTGCTAAACTAAATTGGGAGAGTGAATCAGACGATATAGGTTAGATTTATTTTTGTTCAATAGTGTCGTAGCGAAATTTCCAAATTTTGCGTTATACTTACTAAATGAGGAGCTCTAACCTAAATCGTGAATGCCGTACTCACCCCTAACCAGTGTAGCGCAAAGCATGGATATTATGTCAGACTCGCTTTTACTCTGTCATCGCGACAGTCTTAGAGTAGTAACAGAAGAATAATTACAACACTTATCTGCATTGAAAGTTTAGCAATCACGAGGGAGATGGAAAGGAATAGAGAGGAGGGGAGGAGGATGTGGGAGTAGAGGACAGTGGAGTTGTAGGAAGAGGGTAAGGCGAAGAGGAGAAAGGAGGAGAAGGAAACAAAAAGTGGGAGAAAACAGGGGGAAATGAGGGAAGGCGAGGAAGTGGTAGTGATGGACGGGGAGAAGAGAGGCGAATGGGAGGAGGAGGGGAAAATGAGAGAAAGAATGGGAGGACGAGGGGAGAAGGGGAGCAGGGAAGAAAAAGGGGGAGGAGGAAAATGAGATAAGAGGGAGGGTGGTAGTGGTGAAGAACTGGCAGGAGGGGAGTTGCAGAAAGAGTGTAGGGGAATAGGGAAAAATGAGGCTGAGGGAGAAAGAGGAGAAAGTTGGACGAGGAAAAAGGGGTAAATCAAAATGGGAAAAGATGGGGAGAGAAAAAGGGGAGAATGAGAAGGGGAAGTGGGGAAAAAAGGGTAGCAGGCGATGGGTAGATGAAGAGGGGATGAAAAAGGGGGAAATAGGGGAGGGAAAGACAGAGGGGGAGGTTGATGTAGTGGTAGTGGTGAACTACGAGTAGGGGCAGGTGGTGGAGGACGGGGAGGAAAAAAGTTGGAGAAGGAGGGGTGGAAAATAGGGAGGGGAAAAGTCGCTGAGAATGGGAAAAATGAGGTGATGGGAGGAGAAGGAAGAAAAGGGGCGGAGGTGGAGGAACAGGGGAGGTGGGGAGAAGGTGGAGAAGAGGAAAAGGGAAACGGCAATTTTATCCCATCCTTCATGGCCGGTAGCAATGTTTGCCTTTTTCAGGATTGCGTACATTTCTTCGATTGTTGCAAAATAGACTCACTGTCTGCTTCTCATTGTCAATCCTGCGTATTAGTTTCTTCATGTTACCGCACTGACAATTGTCTCATATTTTTATTGATGTGGTATTGGTGCGATGTTTTACACATCTTTAGCGATACGCAAGTAATTATTAGGGCTAACTGGGACACAAGGAATGTAATGAAAATTACTCCGATAATCTGAGGATCCTCTGCGCCATTGTTTAAGTATTAATTTTTTATGGGGAGGCAATTTCATAGCCCTTACGCGCATCGACCAGAGCGCGGGAAAGACGCTGAGGCGTTCTATTGTTGGCACGCGCTGCGGGGATGTGCATCTAACAATAGTGAGCGATGCACGAGGCAAAGCTATTAATTGTAATTGGTAACTCGTTAGGCTATGAGTGTTATGAACATCTAGCTTATTTTACCTCACTATGTGTATCTGCGATAGTACGCCTCGACTGGGCCCCTCACCAAAATCCTCATTGACAAAATAGAAATGGTACAGCGTAAAGCTGCTCGATGGGTCGTAAATAACTGGGGATAGAACCAGCAGTGTCCAAGCCATGCTTAATTACTTACATAGGACAAAGCTATGGGCTGTATTAACTATTAGCGGCGTGCCATAATCGCTTCTCCAGCACTAGCTGTATTTAAGTCTAAGCTAGCTGACATCCCCGGTAACAGTAAACTGCCCCTGATTTTTAACTTACTAACCATTGTCTAATGACAATTCTTAATGAGTAACGTAATTTCAAGATTAATTTATTCAATTTATTCTCATTTTTATCACACATTATAAGCAATACATATTCAATAATAACAACAGACCTGCTCGGGCGCCTAGTGGCGCAAGCTGCAGGCATATAGTTCACTCTATGTGTACCAGTATTTATTATAATGGCTAAGGTGTTCTTGCGTACCTCTTATTTTTTATTATTTATTTCTTTATTTCTTATACGTGTCACTGGCCTTATTTATAAATTTAGCCAAATTTCTCAATAGCCTAGGATTATTACTGTTTAGTAAGTCCCACATTTTTTCAATTGTTCTAACATGTGGATGACGATAGCAATACTGATAAGTATACTGAAGCCGCAGTGGTTCGAGGCGCTCACATTTCAGCAGGAACTGTGCATCGTCCCCTACTTCGTTCCTATCACATAATGGACAGATGCGTTTATGTCGCCGTATATGGTGGTATCGAACAGTTTCAACAGGGAAGGGTATGTTGCTTGTTCGCAGTTTCATCGTCTCCTTGTACGTTTCTCGATTAGTTATTCTAATGTAATTTCCATCCTCCATTTTTTGATATCCCGATAAATATAACTTTGAGATCCCCTCACTTCCATTTCCCATTCTTGTTGAAACTGATCCCTTGTTACCATTCCTAAAGCTTGTTTCAACCAATTAGTGTTAATAAGGGTAGCATTATTGTTATATACGTAGCTTAGACCGCTTCCATCGAGTATCTTATGCACCCACATTAACCACCTGCAGGAATTTTGTTCACTCAATATTTGTAACATTTTACCCGCTAGTCTGTCATGATTATTCATAGTTTTGGCCCAAAATGATACACTTCTACATTTAATTTCTAATTCAATCGGATATACCCCTAGCGATTCTTACATTATTTTTTAAATAGACCATTGTATTAAAATTCTATTCCTAGATATTTATATGAAGCAACAGTTTCCAGTTGATTATTATTCAATGTGAACTTATTCGTATTTTTATTCACCTTTCGCTTTCCGAAGACAACGACCTTAGATTTGCCTATATTAACCTTTAGATCCCAAGTTTCGCAGTCGTTATTTAAATTACCCAAATTTCTTTGTAGTGCTGCTTTTGTGTCTGCGCATATGACCATATCGTCCGCATATAATAACGTCAATATGTCAAGTGCACATGTACTACTTTCTAATTTCGATGTGCTCGAATCATTTTGAATTAGACCAAGTTCACTATCATTCATATAGAGCAGAACTTATTCGTATCTTTATTTACATCTCGCTTTCCGAATACTTTCGATTTGCCTACATTAGCCCTTAGATCCCAGGTATTGCAGCAGTTATTTAAATTATCAATTTTTTTGTAGTGCTGTTTTAGTCTCTGCGCATATGACCATATCGTCCGCATATAATAGCGTCAAATATGTCAAGTGCACATGTACTACTTTCTACTTTCAATGTGCTCGAATCATTTTGAGTTAGACTAAGCTTAATATCATTAATATAGAGCGCAAAGAGTAGTCCAGATAGACTGTTTGATAGTTTGATTCCATTCTTGCATTCGAGCCACTGCGACTTTTGGTTATGTGTGAGAACACATCATTGGGATGATGAGTATATAGGGGGAATAGTATATAAGATCACGTCTTTTTACATTAGTCTTTAGTTTATCATTATATCAGTAAGGGTAAGAAACTTTTCGCTGCATTCATTGATATAGAGAAGGCTTTCGATAGCATAAATCTCTACGTCTTTAACTCTGGGTCAAGCTAGAACTATGCGGCATACAAGGCAAAATATTAAAGGTCTTTAAGGCTATAAAGTGAGGCGTATTCTAGCAATTTTATGGTATCACCACGTATTAGCCTCTTTCAAAACACAGCGAAGTAAGCTTGGTAAAAAATATCTGAATATATCCAATAGAGCACCAGTGGAAATTAAGGTAAACCCTGTCTAAATCTTATTCAAGAAAAAAATACTTAAATGTGTGCAAACAATATGAAAACAACTTTCGAAACTTCGGAAATCTTAATTGAACGACTGGAGAACTGAAGATAGCGGACTCTGAGCGTATTGCATTTGTATTGGAATATTATGTAAAACATTTAAATAAACATTAATAGCCCATTAAATTGATATAATAAAATTTGTTCAAGGATCAGGATCAAAGATACTTTAAATGTATTTATGTATTTATATACTTATTTATCACATATTATTTATAGCTGCTATCAAAGTACAAGCTATCCCAAAAATATCACACTATATACAACACCTTGTTGGCAACTGAAAAACGATTGACCTAAAATTGGCCAAGAATAGTTCACGTGATCGTGAATCTACTCACACTATGAAGTAACTTCATTAAAGTGTTGAAACATATAGCGCTTTAAAGCAGAAAAGCGCCTAATCGAGTCGCCCTCGCATCCTCACGATAAATAGAGGATGGTCATTTCATTAGCAGTAGCAAAATATCTAATGACAAAAGCGTCGTTGAAAATTGACACAATCGTACCTCGTTTTACAAAAAAAAACATTCATTGTCCGTGATAAAACCATTTAGTTAGTATTTCTACTATAAATCAGTGAATTGGCTCTCATCAGACTTCTGGTGATTTCGCTCTATAATACTTTCATGAGAGAAAAGGGGTATTGCCATTGCATCCACTACAGAGCCTATAGCATTGTCTCTAGCTCAAAGTGAAACCAATGTTGAACTAAACATTCATCTTCCCCAAGATAACTTTCAAAAGACGGGTTAAATCGTCTTTAAAAGTGCCGCCTTAACACGTATTATGTACGACCAATCCTGCGGTCTTTTGATCAGGCGATAGAAGTCGTGGCACCTACCTAACGGAACCCTTCAAAATGCAATGTTCGTTATGCGAATTATTCACTAAGAGCAGATGAATATAGCATACGCAATCCGATTAACAGTTGCGCGCCTGCTATTCATAACCCCGTGACGAAGATTTTTTAGTTGGGTGTTGGGTATCTGGACCTTTGATCAGCTTCAAGGGGAGTTAACCCTTCTAAATTAAGGGGCCACCCTTTGCGGTCTGATAAAGCTAGATCACCACCCCCAAATTTGCAACCATCTCGACCCGATTACACTCTGGGTCCACCTCCTTTTTTGCAGATATTTGATAACATGAGTATTCCAAAGTTTATCCATATTCTCTATCATTGCGTTTGTATGACCGTAATTCTGAGCTCATTGTGACGAAAATCCAAAAATTTATTTGTCCTCACGATGAGATCTTGCTAAGCCTATGAACATTGAAGCCCCATGTCCCGCGTAGTATATGTATCATATTTATTAATCTAGCATCTTTTCCTTAGCCCGAGGACAGAATTTATATAATACCGGCTACACAAGAACTGTACGTAGAACTATACAGAGTGGTTGACGCTAATCATAATCGTAAGATCCATCACTTCCTCCGTGATGTCGTTAAAACTGCCTGAAATCTTTTTTCCATACAATATATTTCTATATAACATGTAAGTTACTGCTGAAAAGGTTGCCCAAACGATCAAAATATGAGATTATTCCCGGACGGGCTGTTTCATATACAGAATTCTCACGTTTGGCGTTGGCCATCTACCATAAAGCACGCAAAAATGGGTAACAGAATAGCTGGTAGAAAAATGTAGTTAATTATGCCCACGGGGTAGTAGACGTTGAACATAAACCAGCTGTAGTCTTCGGTAATACCTAATCCGGCCGTATATACCGTGTCGTTGCCAGCGTTTTTATGTTGTAGCCCTAGGCGGCAATCGGATGAAAGCAGGAGGGCACGATAAAAATAACGACGCATGATACATAGGCGTATTTTGTATCGGTTGGCTTGACGCGAAAAGATTTTATCAAGGCGTACAACTTATAACAATTTGAGGCGATGATTGACCAAAAACGAAAAATTCGTAGCCATGGGGGCGACAACCATGGAACAAATATACAACCTGCCGTGCAAACCGTCGGCGTCCTCGGGAGTCTGTAATCAGATAATGCCAAACCATAGCATAACGGTGACAAATGGATAGTTCAACACAACCACTAGATTCATGGCCGATATGAAAAGAAAAAAATACACAACACATTTGTTTAACCAACGATAGACGATGACGGCGAAACCATTGCCGAACAACCCGACTAATGTAACGATGAGCGTTGGGAATCACAAACAGAACGTTTGTTACATTTCGAGAATTGTGAAAAAGTCTATTATTTTTGACATGCCAAGTTACAACTGTGTCAATATATAAAATAACATCGCACGCTGTGAATTGTTACCGAATATATAGACGTATATTTACACCCACACCAATATATGCATATATAGGTGTGCGTGTAATTTGCCATTAATCTTAACGAGCGAAGAAAATATCGCGAACGTGCAGAGGGTAGCGATGGCTGATAGACGACTTACTTTAATTAGGATGTTTATGCGGTGGGTAATCCGAGAGGCGAGTTTATCATATTCTTCGTATGAGACTGCCGATGTCAAATGTTTCTGCTCGATGGGTTCCAAGACCTCTCACATCTGAACAAAACCACACCAGACCGCTCCCGTCGCGAACCAACTTATAACGCTTTGAGGCACATCCAAAAAATTCTATCGTTCTTTTTGTAAATTAAAATGAGTGTTGGGTCTATCGCTTTACGCGAGACAGGAAACGCCGGTCGATTTTTTTCTGTGTCATTCTCTCTGGATATAATTGTTGCCCGAGGCGTTGCCCAAGAATCGAACCTTCCATATTCTTGGTGAGAGGTCGATCCATCACCCACTGAGCTACTCCACAGTGAGAGCGTGTGTGGTCTGTAACTGTCTCTTTTTTTATATATATCACTAGGGAGTTGGGAAGTCGTAATGAGGGAATACACCTGCAATAAACCTCGGAATACTGTTCAATAATCGTAGGTATTCTAAATTAAAATGCTATATCCTGAATGAATAATTTTATCCAAAACCGGGGCATAACTATTAATATAGTCTATCGCCTCCCTTTGCTACGTAATGGCGTGGCAATGTCACAATGACAAATTATTGTCCACGATATACTTTATATCATCTGCCTAGGCCGGAAGCGTAAATTCGTTATTACTTTCTGCTGAGGTCGACGGGCATGCGCAGGTCAAGAAAAGTTTACGTGAAATTCTGAATCCAAGAATGCGAGAAACGATGCGCTTACAGTCAGTATCATTCCACGCACTGAGCTCGTCGGCTTCGCAATCACACTCACTCTGGCAGATGGTTTTTATTGAATTACTCAGGCCTTTCTCTATTCGAAGTTTTATTTGCCAATTTTGCTTTTGTAGCTTTTCTTTTATTGTCCAAATATATTTCCTTTTGGGGGATAGTAGACACATGTCAATATACATTCAGAATTTAAATACATAATTGACATTTAAAATATAGTTAAATTCACCTGAAGTAATTGCTGGAATATCCCAAATAATGAGGCGACAAAAGCTAGGAGACCGAGCATGGTTCATTTTGTTATGTTCATTTTAGGTCCCGTTTTGTATGATATTTTTTCCATTTTTTTGATTACAATATTTTTTTTTGTGTCTGTTTTATGTTTCAATTGTTTTAGCTATTTACAACACTTTATTTATGAGCCTAAATGATCAGATCTAGGTTAATTCTCATTATATTTAATTTTATTTACATCAGTCACTATTCCTTGAAATATTTATTTTAAATTATACTTCTTTATACAAATGACGGAGGTGCCCTCGCAGAAGTATTCACTTCTGGCACCACCCTCCAAGCATTCTCTCTACTACTTCAGATATATTTGACTAGCTTTTAATTTTTAAATGTACAAAATTATGCGAATATTGTGTAAAATTAATTGAGATATGATTATTTAACTGTGATATGAACTGTAGCTACGAAAATACAAAGGTATCACCTTATTGACTAACTGTATAAGGATTAACACAAGCTTTCGTATATCAAGTATACTTCATCAGGTACAACTTGCAGGTTGATTTTACAAAATGGCGGATTACTTAGTGACGATGACATTTCGTAGTTGCCGCCGCGAGTGCGGCAACAATAATCGTTGCGAGCCTGCCCACGAGAAAAACCCGGGCAGTGT
>WURV02153235.1:0-103792 GCA_011762755.2 Epimenia babai
CTCTTCTTCCCTGGAGCACAATCAAGCCAATGACTCCAGAAGCTTGAGCAGCCGCTGCAAAGCCGGGCTGTCAAAGTAATTGGGAATCACCAAACGGAATTTCCCACAAATAACTTGTAGCTGCTCGCCGTCCTTGTCCAGCAATGCTGGCTCATGGCTTTGGGTTACCGGAACTTCTACAAAACGAAGTGGTGGTGACTTGGGAACCAACCGTAAACGACCCATTGTTTTCCTCCTGGGCCATTCAATGTCGCATAACAAGCCACGTTGCTCTAGATGCACCTAATGGATCGCTTACGTTTGATTTTCCTTTTGATAAAGAGAGTTCTGTCGAGGCATTCTGTATATGGGCGAGGCAATACGATAGAAAATGTGAATTGTCAGTTATTGATGATGAATGTCTTTCTTGCCGGGTAAAAAGTGGTGGTTATGTCTTGTTTCGCAATGACAAAATGGAAAGTATTCAAATCGGTACGTACTAATAATAACTTCGCAAGATCCAAATAAAGTGTTGGAAGAAGAAATATTCATTTGGATGATCCGGGCCAAGAAAGGCTTAGTAGTCAACCCTGAAATTTGCACCTGGGACATCCCCTGAGAAACACCAAAAGGAGCGAAAATAGTATGGATGAATTGGTGATTGCCAGGTAGCGAATAAACCCGAAAAGGACAGCGCCACCAGGATACCGCTAGTGGTGTCTTTGTTTTGCAGAGCCTACCAAATCCAAATGGGAAAAATTATTGACTGTAATTACTTGATAAAAAAGTGTTTGTCTTTTTTCAGTATGTTAATTTGAAATTGGTTCCAACCGATGTGTCGACCGGAGCTGGTTGTTTGTTTGCTCTTCAGTGGAAGGGAACTCTCATCAAGTGCCAGCTGTGGGGCTTGCAAGTCTCATGGCTTTGGCAATATGGCTGGTACGCCACTCGCCATGGGCTGGGTTGCGGGGGCGCTTACATTGATCCTTGCCGCGGCCATGCCCTTTGTGATTTTATGGATTATGGTCAGGGAATTCCGAAATATTGCCGCCCCCCAGTCTTCCAGTGGGTTTAACCCAAGCGCAGACGCTTTGGAAATTTCCGATGTGATTGCGCAATTTGATCCCCACACGCTGAAACGCCGGCCGGTTTTAAAAACGGACGCTATGGCGTGCCTGCACCATGGCCGGGCACGCAAAATAGTGGCTGCCTTTCCCGCCCGGGCCGATGGTTATTTATGCGAAACGGCGGTGGATGCGGCCTTGGTGCGTGCTCATGGTGAAATGCAGCAGCTTTGGGAAGAGTTGCGTCAGGGGTCCCGAGTTTGGCGTATTCTCAGTCTCATTTTACACGCGGTTGGTGAGGATGCGCGGCGTCAAACTGTTGTGGATATTGGCTGTGGGGTGGGCTATGTGGTGCGTTGGATGGCGGCCTATCAACCGCTGCCCGCGGGCGCTGCCTTGGTGGGCATGGATTTCAATTCCGCCCTGATTGCCGAAGCCAGATCGTTGGCCCACCAGGAAGGCCTGCAGTGCCATTTTGAGGTAGGCAATGCTTTTGAAGAGCAGGACGGGGGCGGCATTTATCTTTCCAATGGCGTTTTGCACCATTTCCGCGGTGATGCGCTGGCAGACTTTTTCGCTGCCCAGGCCAAGGCAGGCGCCCGGGCGTTTATTCATTTCGACATACAGTACAATTGGCTGACACCTTTTGGTGCTTGGCTGTTTCACACAGCCCGCATGCGAGAGCCGCTTGCCCGCTACGATGGTCACTTGTCAGCCCTGCGGGCCCACCCAAGCGAGGTTTTGTTTGCCGCGGCACGCCGAGGTGCGCCAGATTACCGGCTTGCCCATCATTGCCGCCGGTTGAAAGGGTTGCCGTTTTGGCACACGGTGCATGCCATTGCCGGTATCTTGCCGCAATACTGCGCAAAACTGGAGGCATGCCTGCCAAACGGGCCCGGTTTTTGGGAGTGGCAGGCTTGAGAATCCTGGCCGTTTTGTGGGCAATTGCGCTGCTTGGTGCGGGACTGGGTGGCATTTGCACTGCTGGCGGGCGCAATAATCTTGTGCGCAAACGGGCGTATTATATCCGCCATTTTTTCGGCGCAATTGCGTGTTGCCAAGGTTGTTTAATGTTGTTGGCGGGTTTGTTTCTGCTCATTTATGGCCGCGAGCCATGGGCCTGGGCTCAGGTGAGCCTAGCGGGTGAGGCTTGTTTGCCCGTGTTTGGATTCTTTGCTCTGGCGGTATTGGGCACCTTTGCCTGTTATGCCATTCCCAATTTGGAAATACGGGCACTGACCACGGTGGCGGTTTTTGGTCCGCTCTCTCTGTTTCGGCCCTGGGTGATTGCACTTGGCGCGGCCCTGGCCATCAATGCGGCGCCAACTCCACCGGTGCTGCTGGCATTTCTGCCCATGGCGCTACTCATGATTTTGCAAACAAGAAAACCACCCGGCTGGCCCTTTTTGCCGCGTCGCAATAGATAAGCCGGGAGCATACAAATTAAAAGGATTCCGGACCACTGGCTGGAACCTGCTCGAATCGGTTGAATGGTGGGGTGGGTATGAGATGAGGTTCTTGAGCGGCGCCAATATAGAGACTGCAAGCAACGCATTTGCAACGGGTCCCAGCTTCTTGGCCTGAAATCCCGTTGCCAATGCAATCTATGGATGACTAGATATCACTAAAAGGGGAGGGCCCGCTTGAGCGGCGCCGAGGCGGCGTTTTTGGACTGCCCGGCATACCCGGCCAAACAGTCTTTCCACCGCTGTCATTTCTGCGGTTTCTGCTCTTGCCTGCCGGTTTGGCGCTTTTGGGTTTGGAGCCGCTTTGTGGCCGGCTGCCATGGCGGCGGTGAGAGGCACCACTTTGCGGGGCGGTTGCCCGATTGCCGGGCCCACGCGGGTTGCTCCGGCTGTTTCGTCCATTGGGAATCGGCTCGGGTGGCACGCTGAGATCTGGTTCAAATCCGGGAACAGTTTCTTTGGTTATGGAATTTTTCAACAAGCGCTCAATGTCGCGCAACAGCTTGAATTCATCAACACAAACCAGCGAAACCGCACCGCCTTCACGGCCCGCGCGCCCAGTCCGGCCAATGCGGTGCACATAATCTTCGGGCACATGTGGCAATTCAAAATTCACCACATGTGGCAATTTTTCGATATCCAGACCCCGGGCTGCAATATCTGTTGCAACTAGGACGCGGATAGCACCGCTTTTGAAATTGGCCAGCGCCCTTGTCCGTGCGCCCTGGCTTTTATTACCGTGGATGGCGGCCGACTGAATACCATCCCGGTCCAACTGTTTTACGAGCCGGTTGGCACCGTGCTTGGTACGGGTAAATACCAAAACCTGATGCCAGTTTTTTTGGGTGATGATGTGTGAGAGTAATTCGCTTTTCCGGCCGCGGTCAACCAGGTGAATGCGCTGATCTACCCTTTCGGCTGCGGTATTGCGTGCCGCCACTTCTACCGAAACAGGTTGGTTTAAAAGGCGTTCGGCAAGATTGCGGATCGCTTGGGAGAATGTTGCCGAAAACAATAGGTTTTGCCGTTTGGTGGGCAAAAGCGCCAGGATTTTGCGGATATCGTGAATAAACCCCATATCCAACATGCGGTCTGCTTCGTCTAGCACTAAAATTTCCACTTTGGAACAGTCGAGGTTGCCTTGAGATACATGGTCTAAAAGCCGCCCGGGTGTGGCCACCAAAATATCCACACCGGCACGCAAGGTTCGCGTTTGCGGGTTGATGTTCACACCGCCAAAAATCACGGTGCTGCGCAGCGGCAAATGTTTACCGTAGGTTCTAATGCTTTCACCTACTTGGGCCGCCAATTCGCGGGTTGGGGTTAATACCAGGCCGCGCACCTGGCGCCGGCCGCGGTTGGGGCCGGCAGCGCTTAATCGCTGTAACATGGGCAGGGTGAAACCCGCGGTTTTTCCAGTGCCGGTTTGGGCACCTGCTAAAAGGTCTTTGCCCTCGAGCACCACGGGAATGGCTTTGCTCTGGATGGGCGTGGGCTGGCCGTAACCTTGGGCGGTTACAGCACGCAGAATCCCGGCCGACAGACCGAGTCTATCAAATGACATATACTAAATTGCTCCTGTTTTGGCCTACTTAAAGCACGCTGGCCCCGACGGTCTAGGCTAAAAAAAATGGGTAACAGACCATCGAAAAAAGGCTCGAAGGGACTTGGCGAGGACCGTAGGCCGCCATAATCGGTTCCGACTCTAGCACAGCTTTGCGTAATTGCGGGCAGATTTGTGGCGCAATGTGGCACAGCTCCCGGGCCGGAGCCGTATTTTTTCCAGACTTTTGTGGTACAGCCAAGAAGCCGGTGCTCCATTCAAAACCATGCCTTTTGGTTATTGGGCAAATGGCGTATTCGCGGGATGCCGATTGCCTGGCAGCTTAGAATTGTAGCCAGAAAATGGAGGTGAGCAACAGATACAGGCAGGCAAACGCCAATAATGCCCGATGGATTCGCACGAGAATGCCTGCGGCCGTGCGCCGCGGCGCCAAAATGCTGGAAAGCAAGGAGCAGGGCAGTACCGCGAGGGCCAGGAGTGTGGCAGCAAAAATGGTGCGCCACAAGCCAGGTAAAAACCATTGCCCCCTTACTTCCAGGAGCAGGGTGGCGAATTCCAACTCGAGAATGGCGGTACTCAGCCACAATAATGCAGCGCAAGCACCAAAGAAGCCGTCTCGCCTAAGTTTTGCCGCAAAGCGCTCTAGGCCATATATGGTGCCGGAAAACAGCAGGAGCAGGCAGAGCGGAACGGGTAATAGGGAAAAAAGGGGCTTGGCATAGGCCGGGTGATGGATATACACGCTATACGGATCACCGCCAAAAGCCAGATAGCGTTGCTCGCCTTGTTTGCGAAAAGCGAGGTAGCGCTTTTTACCCGCCAATTGATACCACCCCGGCGCGCGATATTCATAGGGCCCAGATCCAGAGACAAACACGTGCCCTGCACGATTAACCGTCACCCGGTGTGATAACGCCAGGCTCGAGAGGTTTACGAGCAGGTTGTTGGAACGGAAACGCCCAAAAACGTAATATCCAGACCAGTCTTGTCCCGCTGAAGCAAGCTTTGAAACTTGTGCTGCATGGTCTTGTTGCCTGGGTTCCTCCTGGTTTGCTGGAACGAGAAACTTGTGCGCAAACGCCGCGGGGAAGTTTTCCAGATCGTAAAGGGCTTGTGATACATCGGGCGGAATGGCATTTGCCTCGATGAGCGCGGGCAGGACGCTAAGGCGCGCATCGTAAATTTGCGGTGGCCCACCCATGATCCCCACGTAAATGCCAACCCCATATTGGGGAAAGAGCTCCATTTGGTTGGCAAAACCGGTTATACCGCCGCCGTGACCGATTGCGGTGATACCCTGGTGGTGAAATTGGCGGATCCCCAACCCCAAGCCGGGGCCATTTTTGTGGAATCGGTATTGATCGAAATTCATCATGGCCGCAAACTTCTGTTCACTGAGCAGACGGCTGTTTTGGTGTGGGCTCTCATCTAACAAAAACCGCATGAGGGCCAGCATATCAGCGGCGGTTGCCGCCATACTTCCCGAACCGCGGGCAAAACGGGCAAGCCGCGGATGGCTACGGGATGTCATTCTGCCCGGACCAAAGCCCTCCATACAAGCTGCCAATTGTGAGGATTGGGTAGGGGAGAGGCCGGCAAAAGCCCCCTGCATGCCAAGTGGATGGAACACCAGGTCTTTCATAGCTTCCTCGAGCGGGTTGCCGGTGATGTGTTCCACAATGATGCCCAATAAGCCAAAGCCCGCCACGTCGTAAAAGGCCACACCCCCCGCTGGCCGGATCCGCTGCAGGCGGCGTTGCACGGCTGCTGCGCTTTGGCTTGAGAGGGCTTGTTCCCGGTTTAGGGCTGAAAAGCTCATGTCGGCATCGAATCCGCCACGGTGGGTCAGTAAATGGCGGATGGTGACCTCGGGACCCTTGCCGCGTGGCAGCTGAATGGGTGCGATATAGTTTGTGATGGGCGTATCCAGGTCCAGAAGGCCGCGGTCTGCCAACCTCAAGATGGCGATGGCAATCGTTGTTTTGCTAATCGATCCCAGACGGAATGCGGTTTTGTGAGGTGTTACGGCAATACCCTTGACGGAATCTGCCAGGCCATAGCCCTTCAGGTAAAGCGTGGTTTTGCCGTGAACAATTGCCAAACTGGCGCCTGGAACCCCACTCTTCGCCATTTTTTCAGCGAAAAAGGCATCGGCAAAAACTGCCACTGCTTCTGGTTGGATGTTTGGCTGCCTTTCAATAGAAAAACCGTTCATGCAAAGGGCTGCCACATAAAGCATAAATACCGTCAAAACTACCTCCCATCTTTTCCCTTAACTTACATGTTTTTTGCAAGTTAGCAGCATATGGTGTTGTGAGCCGGTAGTGGGGTGTTGCCAGTTGGATGGGCGTGGCTGGTCAAGTTTGTGGATATCGTGAAAAGCCGCCAGTTATGGCGCACTGTATCCGGTTCAGCACGGATTTTTTTTCAAAACCAAGGGCTTTGGTTGCGGTGTTTGGCCTGTGCGAACAGCCCGGGCTCCTGATCGGCACCGGGCTTGGACATATAACCCTTTCTGAACGGGAACCAATTAGGAATGGGCGGGTTGCCTCAACATCATTCGGGCTTTTTTTGTAATTGTTTGGCGTATGTGCGGCTGGCACGAAGTTTTTCGCCACTTTTCAAATGCACCCGTGCATCGCCGTGAGAGGCGGGTGAAATGGCAGCAATGGCCGTTCTATTGACAATGGTTGAGCGGTGAATTCGCACAAATCCATAGGGTGTGAGGCTGCCTGCCAATTGGCTCATGGTGCAGCGGTGAAGATAATCCTTGTGCTGGGTATGCAACACGGCATAAATGCCTTTTGCCTCCACCCACATGATGGAAGGAATGGGCACCCACTGCTGTTTTCCCACCGATTTGATCACAATTGTGGCTTGCTGTTGCAGGCCTGCCGTATTTTCATGGCTGGCGGTTGCAGAAGCTTTCCCCGCTGCATAGGCTGGCTCGCGTTCGAGTTGGGAGCCAAGCGAAACTACTGGCTGTTTCGCCGGTTGGGAGGAAGGATTGGCCCCGTGTTTCAAGAGGCCAAAACCAGCTGCGCCAATGCCCCAATACATGGCCCAGGCGATGAGGAAAAATTCGGCGGCCTCACCGGCAAACACACCGGCAGCCAAATGTAATGGCCAATCTGGCCCGCCGCCGTGGTGAAAACTCAAGCGGAAAAGGGTGAGGAAGGCCAGAAAAACCACCGCCACGCAAGCGGCAAGGCCTGCATGCAAGCACAAATGAAATCCCATGCGCGGTCCCGTGGGCGGAAATTTTTGCCAGCTCCGCACTATAAACGGCGTCATTACGGGCCAAGGTGCCCATGCCACCAAATTGAGCCAAATCATGGGCCACCATGAAGGCTCCAACCCTGCCTTGGTAAAGCGGAAATAGTATTGCGCTGCCGACAAGAGACCAGCTACAAGGTAGGCACCAACGACAATCATGGCATTGCGGGGTAATTGAATCAGATGGGAATGCAAGTTCACCAATTAGCCGCCTGGAGGCACGAAATAGCCTGCGCGAAGTTCTCCTATTCTTACGATCGGTAATTGTTGCCGTTTCCCCAATTTCTAAGGTTTGGCTTGGTACCTGCGGTTTGTTGTGATGCCAGACCGGTTTCACGGGCGAGCACCCCACACCTAGCCTTTCCTATCAATTTAACGCGGTTGCTTGGTTTGGCTCAAATTGGGTGCGCGAGATCAGATTCGCACCCTTACGGGACCTTTTCCAAAATTAAACGGCCCTTAAATTCCGGACCGCTATGACTGCTTTTGGGAAAAAGGGGATCGTAGGCCATGTACCTGCCGGAAACCTCATCTGGTCCAAAAACCGTGAATTCAAAATACTCATACGTATCCCAAATGCCTTTCACTTTAAAGCTGATTTTACTGTGTGCAATCGTGACATCCATGATTTTCAGCGGTTTATAGCGCGCATTGCGGATGTTTTGGCCTCCTGGGGGGAAATCTTCGCTACCCTGATCAAATTGCCGGACCATCAGCTTGTTATTCACCCAGTTGATTTTCCAAAAAACCATTCCCAATTGTTTTGAAAGTGCCACACTTGGGGCCAGTGGCGGAAACCGGTCCACGCGCAAATTCCACAAGCCTTTTAGTTGATGGACCGTGTTTTGCGGCGCGCCACTCTGGCCCGCTTTGGTTGAGGCTTGTGGATTGCCCGTGCCATTCAGGATGGCGCGAATCCGCTCTTCATAGATAGATTTGCTAATAAGGCCTTTTTGGTAATAGGACTTGAGTTCCTTTAAGGCCTGTTCCTGGCTATTTGATTGTGCTCTAACGATCAAGCAGGTACTGAGAAGCAGCAAAAGCAGTCCGGCAATTTGTCTCATTTTCGATTCCTTAGTTATGGATTGCGCGCTTTTGACACTCCAACCCGCATCGCGTCTATGGATTGCCAGCCAAGGCGTCTATTTGCTATTGCGAGAAAGCGGGAAAAATAGCTGCGGAACTTTTTCAGGGGCATAGAAGAAATACCAGGTGAAAAGGTTTTGCGCACTTTTTCGCAGGGATTAAAAAAGAGCGGAGTATGAGCAATGTTCATGGGGATGGTTGTTTGGTGCATGCTGCAAGGATTTCAAACCCGCGGTATAGGTCCTGCCAAACCTCTTGTTGGCACCTATCACGCCCTGGTAATTGGTATTAACCATTATCGTGACCGCCTTTTTGCCGATTTGAAAGCCGCGGAAAACGATGCCCGGGGTATGGCCAAAGCCTTAAAAAAAACCTATGGGTTTCATTTACAGCCCTTGTTATTGAACCAGGCGGCGAGCCGGCAAGGCATTCTGAATGCGCTTCGGCAGGTTGAATCGAAAATTACCGTTCACGATAGTTTGTTGATATTTTTCGCCGGACACAGTACGGGTACTCCGGATGGAAAAGAAGGCTGGTGGATTCCAGCCGATGCGGTTTTCAATCAATACGATACTTATTTACCCAATCACACCATTGGGGATGCCATTGCGAAACTCAAAGCCAGACATGTACTTTTGATTGCTGACTCCTGTTATGCCGGTACGTTGTTTTCGCGGACCCGTATGATTCCCAATTCTTTTGGCCGAATGAGACTGTATTTTGAGACCTATGGTGCCATGGCCTCCCGCTGGGGTTTCACTTCGGCAAACCTTTCTCTGGCCGGGGATGAGGCAAAAGAAGGCCATAGCTGGTTTTCCTATTATTTGCTCAAAGTGCTTGGGGAAAATCGCTTACGCTACCTCACACCTCATCAGGTATTTATTAAAATGGCACCGGATGTGATTGCCAAAACTCAGCAGATTCCTCGCTGTGAACCGCTTAATGATCCCAATCATGAGGGTGGGCGGTTTTTCTTTATCCGCCGTGATGGGCTGGCTGAAGATCCGGAAGAAGCGCCGTTTAGGCCGCCTCAAATCGATGGTGATTTGCTGGATTATTTTGCGATTACTGATATCCGGCCAGGTAATTCCCAGGGCCGGGAGGTGGTCATGCTGGGTTTGAAATGCATCCGCAGAATTCGCGATCGCGACCTTGTTTTTAACCTTGTTTTCATCGATAGGGTGGGTGAATTTGCGCGGGGTCAATTCAGTCCAGAAAATTTCATCGGAGGGTTTCGCATTTGGGAACCCGGCCAAATGGGTGCGGCGCATATTCCCATGCCAAGGCATGAACGGCAGCCTGCACAAATCATTTCTTTCAAGGTTCACTAAAAGGATGAAAGCAGTTCCCAAATCAAAAAGGATGGCGATCTCATGAAAGGTGATCCTTCACAAAAGTACAGACCTGCATGTGTGGCGGGAAACAGGTGAATTGTTTGTCAGTAGCTAGGAGGTGTCACTCTGCGTGAGAACCCTTCTGATAGGAACCCCATGCCGGCTTTGGATTCCCACTTTGGCAGGGAGCAGGCTGGCGAGTTAAGGCGGCAAAATCGCCGCTGGGGCGAGGCCTATTCCCAAGCCGCGGTTCAAACAAACCCAGCACAAAAAGAATACCTGAGTACTGTTCTCAAATTGGCGGTTGAACTCTATCTTGCTCAGATACCCGGAGTTTTGGCGGCCCGGAATTTTCGTGTTGGGTCCTGCCAACTGGAGCCGGAGCCTTTTCACCGCGGTGGATTTGGATTGATATACCGTGCTCGAAACCAAGCTGGCCGGCAGTATGTGTTCAAGTTCAGCGCCGATCCAGGGTTGTTACTCGGTAATCCAGCTTCGCAGGTGGCCGAATCGGCGCACCAAGCCGCCTTTTATCACGACAATATATGCGCGCTAAAAGAAACGGGAAAGGTTGACGGTTATTTTTATACGGTGATGGATTTCATCGATGGGGTGAATTTGGTGCGTTTTTGCCAAAATCACCACCTGAACTTGGCGCAACGATGCCAATTATTTATCCAGCTGTGCCATGCCGTAGCTCATATGCACTGCAAGGGTAAAATCCATGGCGACTTGAAGCCCGGAAATATTTTGGTCCGCTACCAGGAAGGTGGCCATTTTGAGCTGAAATTATTGGATTTTGGAACCGCCCAAGATTTGGCCGAAAGCAGGCCTGTGGAGGCCTTAAGCCCAGGTTATGCGGCCCCGGAACAGAGCGCGGGCAAAGCTCTGGCAATCGCCGCTGATATATATGCGCTCGGCGTGATTTTATACCAATTGTTTACCTTTCGTGCTTTCGGTCAGGAGGTCCAGGCTGCTGTTGGTCAGCATGTAATGAAACCTTGCCCCGGTCCCGGAGTGTTAGAACCAGCGGTTCTGAAACGCCACATCATGGCGAATGGTCTTCATATTGGAAAACACCATGCCAGGGAGTTGGCAGCCATTTTGGAAAAGGCTTTGGCGCTTGAACCCGAATCACGGTATTTGCAGGTGGATGCGGTGGTGATGGAGGTGAACCGGCTCTTGGTATGCAAACCTCTGCAAGCCAAGTCTGGCCGGGCATTCTATAGCGCCACGCTTTTTTTGCGCCGGAACAGCCGCTGGTTTTGGCTTGCGGTACTGCTTGTATTGAGCCTTGCGGGTTTGGGTCCGGCGTTGTGGCAACAAAAGGGATTGCTGCAAGCCCGGTCAGCGGTTGCTGCGCTCGAACAAAAAGCAGATACACTGGCAAGCCAGGTATCTCATAACCCTTTGGCCAGCCTGGCTGGATTGTTGGAGACAGCCAGTGACAGTTTGATTCGTTTCGGCCATGTGCACCCCCAAGTTCGCTACTCGCTGGCGGTGTCTTTGGAATCTGCC
Source organism: Epimenia babai (assembly GCA_011762755.2). Classification (NCBI taxonomy): domain Eukaryota; kingdom Metazoa; phylum Mollusca; class Solenogastres; order Cavibelonia; family Epimeniidae; genus Epimenia; species Epimenia babai. The sequence goes on from WURV02153235.1 coordinate 11,288, forward strand.
CGTGAAACCAGCCGTTTCAACCATGGCAGGCCCGCGAGTTTTTTGGCAATGAGCCCGGATGAACGGCGTTTTGCCGTTGGCAACCGGGAGTCGGTGTCGTTCTATAACCGCGAGGGAGTCCCTTTGGGAAAGGCTTTATCGCCTCCAGATGGCAGCCTGCTGGATTTAACGGCCATGGCGTTCGGACCGCAAGGGCGTTTTTTTGCCACTGGCAGCGGCGAGTTAGGTGGTGGCTTAATACGGTTGTGGACCCAAACTGGCCAGTTGGCCACGACGCCCTTTGGTGGCGGTAACGGTAGGGTTTTCGCCTTGGTATTTCATCCGTTTCGCGATGTATTTGCCTGCGCCACGGCAGATGGCATGATTCGGCTTTGGGATTTTCAGGGCCGCCAAATCATGCCGCCTCTGCAAAATGCCCATGCCAAAACCGAATGGCTGAGTTTTGGCAAATCTGGAGAGGTGTTGTTCTGCGTTGGCACACGCCGGTCTCAGTGGCAACCCGCCAGCTTTTCTGCCGGTCAGGCTCGTGGGAGCGCGCTAGTTTCCTACAGCTTTAAGGATACCCTCGCGGGTGCTCAAATCATTGACTTGCAAGAGCAGATTAGGGTCTTGGCACTTAATGGTGCGAGGACAATGTTGGCTGCAGGCACTGCTGATGGCAAGATCTGGATTTGGAAGGTGCAGGGCCGGGACCTGCTTCGCACGGCCATCATATCAACGGACCATCGCGATGGTGTCACTGCGCTTTGCTGGGCTGGCCGCGGACAGATATTGAGTGCTGGCGCTGCGCACAGATTGCGATTGTGGTCCTTAGACCGCCACCCGTTGACTCCCTTGCTTTCCGGGCACAACCGAATGGTGATTGGCCTGGCTGGCAGTCTGTCTGGCACATGGGCGCTAAGCATAGATCAGAGCGGCCTTGCGATCACCTGGGATCTTGCCAATTTCCTCGTTTCTGAAAAGCGGTTGTCATTGCCCCTGGAGATGGCTGGTTTAACCACGCCATTGGAAAATGCCGTATTTGTTCCCGAGCGGGATTTGCTGGTTTTTTCGGCCGGGCCTTTTTGGGGAATTGCTCATTATGGCGGACCGGCTGTAGTGCTTAATGGACCCCGCCAACTTTCTGACCCGATTCGTGCTCTGGCGGTGGATGGCCGCGATGGACGAATTGCGCTGGCTTACGGCCGCAAATATCAGCCTTCGGTAATTAGGTTGGCTTCCCTTAATGACAAATTGTCCAAGCCGCTTGATATCGAAACCGGCCTGCCAGTTCACGTTTTGACCATCTTGGCGGAAGAAGAACGTCTCTTGGCCGGGGGCGGGTCGTTACTCGCCCTGCGGCCGCGGCACGGTCTCCAGGCTTGGACTTTTCACGGGAAACTCCTGAAAAGGTGGGCCACGGACTATCCACTTACCGCGCTGGGAATTCAGGCCGGTGAGCGGTGTTTTGCAGCCGCTGAGTCTTCCGCCCTTCATGTTGGTAATCTTCAGGCATTTCCAGCCCGATCTTTACCCTTGGCGGCGCTCCAGGCCGGAAAGCAAATAACTGCAATCACCCATTTGGGAGACGGGGACCGGTGGGCGGTGGCCTGCTTGCGGCCAGTTTTGGCCAATTCTGGAAGCCATCAAGGTACCCAGGCCTTGATTGCTCTCTTAGGCCCCGATGGCCGCATCGCCACCGAAATCAACCTCGGAAAAAACGCCTTGGTTTCCCACTTGGCCGCATTGCCGAAGGGGGTTGGCTTTGTTGCCGCGGTAAATTCCCGCAAGCCAGGAGGGGCGGCAACGATTGGGACTTGGGACTCTTCCGGAACAGCTTTGCTACCACCTCTGAAAGGGCACCGAAGTGCGATTGTGGCCTTGGCGGCCAATGGGGCGGGCCAATTACTCAGTGTGGATGCCAATGGCGTGCTTTTGCGATGGGAGACCGGGTTTGGCGCACTGAAAAACTTAGCAAACCAAAGGTTGGCCGATTACCACCGTAGCCATCAAGTTGAAGCGATGATGCAACAGGCTCAGCAGGCACTTGATCGTGGCTTGGCACATCGTGCCTTGCAGATCTGGACACAAATCATTGAAATTCATCCAAGGCCAGCCATTGCACTTCTTGCCCGTTCGCGGTTGCATGCCCAAATGGGAGCATGGCCGGGCAGTGTTGCCGATGCGGCTCGGGCTTTGTCTCACGAACCCGATTTGGGTGGTGCGCTTTTTCAGCGGGGAATTGCGCGGTTTCATCTGGCCGATTATGCTGGTACTATTAGGGATATGACCGCCCTTTTGAGGCATGGTGGTCAGGGTTTACGGCAAGTTGGGAAGCCAAGTGGGCGAATTTCGGATCGAAATTTCGTGCGCAAATCACGCCCCTTTCCCGCAAACTATTGGCGGGGTGTGGCTTTGCTCCGCCAAAGCCAGATCCCACTCGCAATTAACGACCTGATAAAGGCAGAGAACCATCCAGACAGCCCCGGCAATGTTCATCAGTTTAAAACCCTTGCCCAAATCAAATTAGGTTTGACACCCAATCCGCGGGAAATGGCTCAATGGTCTTTGCTCGCGCCATCAAGCAGCAGCCAGGTTGATATGGATTCGGCGGACCTAAGCAGTGAAGAAGCCAGACTCTTGCACAAATTGCTCACTGGCAAGGGAAAAGGTATCTAATGAGCGCGATGGATTGGGAAGTTTGATCAAAAACCGTTTTGATCTGCCGAAACGAGCCATTTTTTGATTCCGGAGATTTGGCTTTGTACCGAGGTTCTCTCAGGGCATTCGGGTCTGAGGTGCCACGATGAGGATGGTGCGGTCAATCGCGCCCCATTTTGCCCTCGCTCCGGCCAAACCGAGTGCCGGCTCTAAGGATCCCGCGAGCTGCTCAAGTGGATGATCACCCCGCGGTTTTCCGCGGTAGCTCCGCGCAGGCGCGAGATCCTGATTTAGCGCCCGCAAGTCAACGGGCTCTAGGGTGATAAAAAACTTGAGTATGTCGCGGCAGGCCGCTTTACCCGCGGGCAGGTAGCTGGGAAAGCGGCGAATTGCGAATGCTCCTGGCTTCAGGGGTTTGGCGTTGCGGGGATGCTCGGGATCGATGACGCGAATGGAACCGTTTTCAGCCAGGTTGACCACCGTGATATAGACCAAAAGCCCGCTTTTGTTAGTCATTTTACAAACCACCTCTTCTCCGGCTGTGAAAGTGGCCTTATGGCCGGGAATAAAGAGAAACGGGCTGCGCGCTTTGCCTTGGGCAGTTTCCAAATGAATCTCTACACCGCCGGTAAGCTGGCTGCCGTTGTGTAGGGAAAGGGTATTGAACCATTTGGCCCGGGCTAAGAGACGGCTGGCTGCATATGCGGCATTGTGTGGTTGTCTCATGGTCATTGCTGGTTCCACCAATCTGCGATTTTCGTTTTGAAGAACGATTTGCCCGCCGCTGCATTGATGGGCCACTTTTAAGTGGTGGTCTTGCTTTGTGCTCTTTATAAAGCGAATGACGGTATACTCTGCCAACTCTTTTCTCAATGTTTGGGCCCAATTTGGATGAGGGCAAGGTTGTATGTGCACATAAAGTTGCTGGTCTCCGTATTGGTGGTGGTGTTCTACGGCAATGGCGGGCTGAGGGATCACTGATTTAAGTGGCAGGTCTGCCGATGCCTCAAAGGCACTTACCTTTTTGAGTGTCACCATCGCAAGGGGCTGACGAAGGTGGGTGTTCTCATTCCCGGCATAAATGGCGTAGCGGGAGCCCTTGGTCAAACCGTGAACGGCACCGGCTGCAAAGCGCAATTTCCCCGGAGCAAGAGGCTTCACGGCAATATCTTGCCGCGCGGCAGGTTTGTTGACACCAAATACTTGGTGACTCATAGCCATGCCGTTAAATTGTGGGTTTACTTCAGGGAGGTGCCGCCAAATCCGGGTGGCAATGCCATCGATCGTGTCCCGATACCTCACCGCTTTTGGAGCCGCGCGCAGTGCGGAGGTTAAACCAAAGGTCAGCGCGCCCATTTTTTGCGGACCAAAAGCAATCTCCAGTGTGCCTTGCGGTCCTGGCGAACACCCTATTGCATGGAATTTGGCACCAGTGTCCCGCAAGCCATCGTAGAAGAGTCGCTTTTCAGGCTTTGGATGCCATGAGCGTTGGTTGAAACGCCGATCTTCCTGTAAAAATTTACCATAGGGCGCAGCCTGCCTAGATGGCTCCCTAAAACCTGAATCGGCGATAACGGTTAAAGTCCGGCAACGAGCGGCTATATTATTAAATTCGCGATTTAACAAATCGTCGTCCAGGTCCGCGATCAAGTCCTGGGGATCCCGCCCGTCGCAGGGCACCAGGGTTTCGTCCCAACCATCCCGCTCATCGCCGGAATCGTCGATTTTTCGAGAGCCAAAGCCACTAAAATAGAAAATGACAGGGTCTTTAGGATTGCTATTTGCCGCAAGCAGGCGGAGGTGGGTCAAGATGGCCTGCCGGGTTGCCTGCCCATCGCGCAAGACCGTAATATTTTGCGGTGAGAAGCCAAAATGGAGGTGCAGGAGGTTTCTCATTTGAGCAATGTCGTTTTGCGGGCTTTCAAGGTTCGGCGCAAAAGAATATTTGCCAATGCCAACCAGCAATGCCCGTGGTCCGCCAGTGGCCATGGATGATTCTGTTTGAAATGGCCCTCGGTTGCCTTGTACTGGTGAAGAGGCCGTATTGCAGGCGCTTGTTATAAGAAGCCATAGCATTATTTGAGATTTCCTAGTCAAAGAGAAAAAGCCTTTGGCATTTTTTTTCAGAAACTGGCAAGATCCCTTAATCTCCCATTGCCTGGAGCCTGTAGTGGGTACAAAGCATTGGTGCAAGGCAGGCTGCGCACGGGATTACAGTTCCTTGGAAACGAAATAGCCCTCATTTCAGGTTTTCGGTGTTTTTGTTGTAAGTTTTTTATTAAAAGCGGTTAATTGGGTTGTGAGGACATTGCTCACCAACCCTGGGGACTTTGTGCAATCAAGACCTGGCCTGCTGGGATCCTGTCATAAACTATTTGCGAAAAATTCATTCACATCTTTCCCCAAAAAAACGGGCCCCCCAGCCAAAATAGGCTTTTTTCCGCAAATAGTTGCTGCTTTCAAACCATAAAAAAGCCATGGGCCAGTGGATCCCGCCAAGAAGCAAATAGCCGGTGATTTTGAACCAACTGCAGCCAGCGAAGTGCTTTGCTGAAAAGGGCAGGGGTGCCTTGGATTTTTTTTCGGCTGGCTGGCAAGACACCGCCCATTTCTTCGCAATGATTGATGAAGCAAAGCGTTACGCGGACTTTGTGGCCGGTCGCAGCCGCACCTCCTCTGCCCATTAAATCCGGCCGGGCAGCATCCATGGTCATTGGTAACTGGGCTTCAAAGTTTCCCGGACAGGCTGAAGTTGGTTGGCCTTAGGCAAAAAGAAAAAAGAGGTAATTGCTATGGAAGAGAAACACAACCCCAGCGAATTGGATCAGTTGGCGAAAGCATTTATGGCTGGTGACCATTCGGGTACAGAGATACTGATGAAAGAGTTATATCCGGCCATGCGCCAAAAAATTCATCAAATCTATTCACGGAACAATCAGAAAAAGTTTACCAAACAACCTACCGAGGTTGCCCACGATGCTCTTGTTAAACTGCTGGAAAAAAAGAATATAAAAGTAGAAAACTATGGCGAGTTGCTCGCCATTGCTCACACTATTTTACGCCGTTCCCTCGTTGATTACATTCGCTCGCGGAGTGCTTTGAAACGCGGCGGCGGGCAGATGCCACAACCTTTGGATGATCAGGGCCAATTTGATGGCATTCCTTTTCAGGACAAATTTTTAGCTTATGGCGTGGCTCTGCAAATGATTGGCAAAAAGAATCCAAAAGCCGCGGCAATTTTGGATTTGAAATATGTGGGCAGGTATACCGACCAGGAAATCGCGGAACTGCTCCAGCTTTCCATTTACAAAACAAGGCGGTTACTCCGCGAATATATGGCGCTCCTTAGGCATGAATTTGAGGTCAACGATCCCCGGGATGGTGCTGCGGAGGAACTGTGCAGCGATGACGCTGCCGATGAGGCATCAGATCTTGGGAAGCCCCCGGAGCCGGATGCTGCCGTGGCTTCTCAAAGCACTCGGCCGTTCGGGCCAAATACCAGCTCTTTAAAGATGATGGATCATGCCCGCGAAACATGATTTTTCACAAGCTTTATCTTCCTTTCTGGAGGAGCATGACTACTGGCTCGACCCCTTTAGAATTGAGAGAGACAGTGTGCAATGGGGCCGGCATCAAGCTTCTTGCCATGCCGAGCAAGAGGACATTGGCAGTCAAGTGGAGCTGGTTTTTTTCGCGGCCTCTGCCAAACCCTTCATCAAAGGCCTGGCGGCGATGAAACACCCCAATCTGCAATCTGTTCTCGATACCCGTCAATTCGAAGCATTTCACTTGGTGGCCTTGGAACGGGTCATCCAACAGCCGCTGGAGGGCTTTTGTGAAGCGTTTGCGCTCGATTTTGGCCAGCGATTGCACATGTTCCTCAAGGTTTGCAGTGCCATGGAAGTGTTCCACAGCCATTTATGGCCTGCCGGCATTCAATTGGACCAGACCATTCATTATGTGATGCCTTCTGGAGAGCACTGGGGACCTGCTTTACCCAATCCCGCCTCTCAATCTGGTCTGATCAGGCGGCTCTTTGCAAAAAAACAGCACCGGACCCAGCAGCCTGCGGCAATGCCCGCCCCAGAGCCTAAGTTGCCTGTTTTGATTACTGGCGCGGCAGATCCTTGGCCATCTCCTAGCGGCCATCCGCCCGCTCGCGATCACATCCGCCAACTGGGAAAAATGCTACAGGCATTGGGTAAACCATGTGCTAAAGATCAGAAACGGTTGAGAAAGCGGGAGTGGCATGCGCTGCTTGAAAAAACCAGCGCTAGCGAACCCGCCCGTCAATATGCCCATGTGGCCCAGTTGAAGGCCGATATTCGCCGCTTTCAGCATCATTTGCCCCTGTCCGCAATGGCACCTGTTTGGCGCTACCGTGCTGCGAAATTTGTCCGCCGCCATTGGAAATGGCTCGTGCCTACCCTGATTTTGGGCTTGTTGCTGGCTTTCGCGGCGAGCTTTTTTCTTTGGCTGGGTTCCCGTTATTTTCTAGCAGCGGAGGAACAACAGGTTGCTGTTTATTGGGGACAGCCAGAATATCAACTGCTTCCCGCAATGAACCGGTCCGCGGTAGTTACCGATTTTAAGAACCATCATTTTCAGCGGCCAGAGGCCTTGCGGACCCGGAAAATTGAGGGCTTTTGGCCCGTTTTGCACGGAGGTGTTCTTTCCTGGGGACCGCACCTCATGGGGCGGTTGAGGCCCGCAGAGGCCGGATTGGGTTGCTGGCGTTTGGGACAAAAAGACCGGGCAATCGGCCGTTTGCGCGATGGCTTGCAGCAAGGCGATGTGCTTAGCGTGAAGGCCGTTGGTTATTTGACCGTTCTTTACCCTGACGACTTGCCCAAACTAATGCCGCTGTTAATTGGGGCTTTGGCAAAGGAGGACGGCCTCCACGATGCTGCCGTGGACGCACTGTTGTTGGCCCGTTTTCGCCATCCCGGGGCGGTGGCGATCGCGGCGCGGGAATTACGGCAACAATTGCCAAGCATGGTGGCCAGCCAGGCGGTGGCCTGCGCCGAAGCGATTGGCTTTCTCTCCCTGCCCCAATCTGGGGTACCCACGGCGATGATCTCCCGGCTGGTACCCTTTACACGGCTTGGGGCTGATGAAGTAGTGGCGGCTCAGGCGCTTCGGGCCATGCGCCAATTGGTGAACCGGTATTTGAAGCCCGGAATACCTGATGATGGTCACCGGATCTCCTTGCCCCTGGTTTTTTTGCAAAAACAAACCCTTGAGGCAGTGAACAGTGAATGGCGCAAGATTTGGTTTCACGAGTGGCTGCTCAGGGTAAAAGAAGAGCCTGTTAATGTGGCGAATCAAGTGGCGTTTCTGGGGCATGTCTTGCGGGTGGGTACACCTCAACTTCGGTTAGATGCGGCAGGTCCGCTGGCGGAGCTCATCTTGGAGCACGGCTTACCCCTTGCCGCCTATTGGAAAGATATTTGGGCATTGGCGCAAGACCTCGCGGCAAATGTGCGGGCCGAAGCCCTGCGGATTCTGACTTATCTGATAGAAAACCAGCGGGTTCCGCCTGGCGATTTGGCAGGTCAAATTCTGTCCATGCTGCGCGATAAAAGTGTTGAGGTTAGAAGCATGGCGCTCACGGCCTTGGTGGCATTACCCAGAAGTTACTTGGGAAATCAGCAACTCTTTGAAGTGGTGTTGGAAACTTTGAAAACGGATCACAGCTCACGTGTGCGCCAGGCCACGCTGTTTTTGCTGAAAGATCCGCTGCTTTTTAAAGAGTCAGACCGTCTTAGCTTAATCCACTGGGCCGCCGGAGACCGCAATGTTTCAACCCGCATCGATTGCGCCTTGATGGTGAGAGAATTCATCAAAAAGGGTGTGCTTCCTATTGACCAAGGCGAACCGCTGCTGCGCGCAGCCCTGGATGACAAGTCAGAATCGGTCCGCGACGCGGCGGCCCTAGGTCTATTGTTCGTAGCCGGCCGCCTCAAGGGTGACTTGCAGAAACCGCTGGATCAATTTGCACGCCGGTTTTCCTCCAATGATGGCCGTTGGGAACAACCAGACCGTACCGCACGCTATTTTATGGATGCGAAGCTCGAAGCGATTGCGGTCCTGGCCGAGGGTCTGGTTGCCGTTGGCCGAGGTCCGGGCGGCATGGGATCTCAAAGGCTGGGCCTCTTTTTCTATTATTTAGCGCTTGAAAAACCGGAATCTTGGCCAGCGCTGACCGCAGCCATGACTAAAATGATGGTGGCTGCCGATACCAATCCCTATCTCAATGGCTGGATTGCCAGGAATATCAGTTTTTTGGCTGAGCAAAGGGAATCCCTGGTCTTGGCCAGTCTGGCGCCGGTGATGAAGTTATTGCGGAATCCGGATGATAAGCAGCGGGAAGCAGCCGCCAAGATTTTGGGCTTGTTGACCGTTCAATGGCAAAAGCCCGCGGCGCATGCCTTGGCAGGCTTAGCAGCCATATTGAGTGGCCCGCCGTGGAAGAGCTGGGCCAATGCCCTTTGGACCATAGGCCAAATTGGCAAGAACCACCCCGCATTGGCAGATCAGGCTTTTCAGTTGCTCTTGGGCCAAATACAAATGGGTACCCGCGAATCACAAAACGATGCGATTGAGGCGGTTATGGCGATCTGTGGACCAGGGACCGTGTCTATACAGCCCTGGTTTGATGAATTGAGCGGTTTTTTGCAGCACCAAAACCCGCACGTCTGTGCAGGTGCGGCCAGGGTCTTGGCACGGCATGTCCATACATCGGATCCAAATTTTCTCCCGGTAGTGAACCAATTGAAACGGCGCTTTCGCCGTGAAACTGCCGTAGCACCTCAGGCCGTCATGGCTACTGCGTTAGGCGCAATGGGCGGTGATGATCCAAACCTTGTCAACGAGTTGTTTCAATACGTGGAGGCATGCCTGAATAAAGGAGTGGACGGCAGATCTTTATTACAGATTGTCAATGCGCTGTCTCAAAATGATCCACAACATGCGCCCCGGGCAATCGCCTTTATATGCGATCTGGATGACGTGCAGAGCCTTGACCGGCAATTGGCGATGTTTTGGGCGGTGCGGCTCGGTAAGTTATCCCTGCCTGCCGCCCAGTCGGCGATGACGTTCTTGACCGCCGTCTTGCATGACGGCAACAAGCAATTTAGAGTCTTGGCCTTGTTTAACGGTATGAAACCGCTGTTAGCGGCGCAACCGCAATTGGCGCGAAGAATGGCAGCGATTTTGGGCAGCTTTCACCGAAAAGCCGGTACTTCGCTCATGCCTCATGTACAGAACTTGATTCGCCAATTGCGCGCCAGGTGTTTGGCCTTGGATAGTGTCAATCAACCTGAAACACTGCGCCAATTGGCACTTTCTTACCGGGTAGAGGATCGCCGCTTGTTGCGTCTGGCTTTGTGCCGCATCTTGACAGATACACCAGACTGGGGATCTGCCTTTGCGGCGGCACTTCAACCGGATAAACGGAGCTTGGATCCCCATATTCGCCTTTCAGCGGCAGTTTCTGTAGAAGTGGTATCCATCCTGGCCGGGATTCGCAAAGCAAGCGCAAATCCGTTGGCAGCCAAGCAGTGGCGCTCCTTTTTTACAGCAGCACCATTTGCCGGCCTTGAGGAGGTGATCAGTCATTTGCGGGATTCCAAGTTGGCTAGAGAGGCTTCCCATGAATAGTGGTCCTGGCGAGCATCTATTCCAACTTGAGTGGGAATTGAACCAATTTTTTGACGCACTTGGGCAAGAAATAGATGGCGGCCTCCATCACATGCTGGCGCAAAATGGTTTCCGGGTGGCCCATTATCAATTGCAAAAAGAACCAGTTGGCGAGGGTGGTTTTGGTACCGTTTTTAAGGCACAAAACCGCCACAGCCACCAATGGGTGGCCCTGAAATTGCTGCGGCTTGAAGAGCATCTCGTTTTTAATAGCCGCGAAATAGAGGCGAATATCCGCCATCTCATCGGGTTGCGCCATGCCCACATTTGTGAAGTTTTGGATGCTGGCCGGTTTTTTGATATTCCTTACATGGTGATGGCCTGGGTGGAAGGTCCATCACTAGATACTTATTTGGCGGCTCATAAACCCAATATAGAAAAGCGTTTGGCGCTGTTTGAGAAGATTTGCCGGGCAGTGGCCTTTGTGCATGCCAATGGCAAACTGCATGCCGACCTAAAGCCGAAAAATATTATGATTGTGAGCAATGGTGATGATGTGCCAGAGCCGGTGTTGCTGGATTTCGGGATTGCTCAGGATTTATTGGCCGGTATTGCGCCAAACCCCCATGCATTTACAGCGGCGTATGCGGCACCCGAACAGCAATTGGGCCAACCCCTGGCGACGGGTTCTGACGTTTATTCATTGGGAAGGGTCCTGGACTTTTTGCTTTCTGATGATGAAAGCAGGGCGGGTAATTCTGGCCATTTCTCCAAAAAGGCTTCCAGACAAAATGCGGCTGAACCACAGCATCCGTCTGCTGGTTGGCAACTGCCCGCGGTGAGTGGCGGGCGGCGGTTGGCAGATCCCCAACTTCGCGCTATTTTGGGCAAAGCGCTGCAAAACAAGGCGGAAGACCGTTGCAGTGCGGCCGTTTTGGCAGCGGGCATCCGCCAGCTTCTGGGCGGAAGGCCGGTTGACCTTTACCTTGATTCTTTAACCGTCAAATTTCCCTATGTTGCGGGAAAATTTCTAAAACGCCATCGCCGTTGGGCGATGCCTGCATTGCCAATAGGTGCCATGTTGGCGGTTTCATTGATCATGGCGTTGTGGCTGGTCCCGCGCCAATATTTGTCCCAAGCCCGAGGTGAGGTGGTTTTACGTCGCGGACACCCCGCATTCCATTTTTTTCCCGGCGTTGGTGACGTGATTTTGGAAACTGGGCACCAGGTCAAAGTCCTGCAAAAAGCGACTGAGGTTTTAAACGGCCATGAGGCCGGGTACGGTTGGCAACGCGATGGCGCGAGTTGGTGGCAAGTTCCGCTCTATGATGCGCTGCAACCGGCACATGCCGCCCTTGCCCTTTGGCGTTTGGGTCAAAAAGAGCAGGCACTTGGCAATTTACAGCGGGCATTTGGCGGAGATGCGGCGGCAGATACGGCGGCAACCAGTGCGGTATTGGCTTATTTAAGCACCGTTGATAGCTCTGCAACTGAGGCCGTGATTGGCCTTTTGGTGCAGGGGCTTCAGGCAGAGGAGCCCGATGATGCGGTTGCGCAGGCGTTGGCCGTGATTCGCGATTGCCGCCCGCTTGCTGCCACAGCCTTTTTGAAGGCAGTGACCCACCAGGTTCCGCAAAACGCAGGTGAGGTGCGTGCGATTGCCAGGTCGGCATCCATCTTGGCTGGACCCCACAGCTTGCCCGAATCCGCACTGCCGGCTGTGCTCCTGAAGTGGGGAACGCACAGACAATTTGAAACGAGCCGCAATGCTTGTTTTAAGGCTCTGGAGCATGTGATTCGGCTTTGGCCACAAGCATTAGATTCGCTGGTGCCCCAGGTGGCAACGGCCATGGCCACGGCAGATCCAGGGTTACGCCAGTTGCTGAGGTCTCTCTTATCGCTTGGTGGGCCCTTCTGTAAGGAAAACCGGCTGCTGGTTGCCGCGATAGCCAACCGGGCTTTGGCTGAATCTGATGCTGCAGCAGTGATAGCCGGACTTGCGATTTCCCAAAATCCGCACTTGTTGAAATTTACAACAACCAGTCACGGCTTCACTGGATATGAGGCGTTATTGCGCCATGGGCAACCCGAAGTAAGGCGCGCATTGGCAGAGTACTTTGCGGCAATGGCAAAAACCAGCTTGATTGGTGCCAAAGCAGCACGCTCGAATGGTGGCGGGGCACATGTCCTGCCGGCCAAGGGGCGTTCAAATATGGTGCCGGAACCGCTGGCGGGATTATTTGATTTGTGCACGGACGCCGCAGTGCAAGTGCGCCTGCAAGCGGGGCGCGAATTGGGCGATTTGGGTTTGTCAATTCCGGCGGTGGTTCCGCTCATCGAGCCGGTATTGAGGCGCCAGTTGGAAGATCCCTGGTATGAAGTGCGGTTTGTTGCTGCCCAAAACCTGCTTTTGCTGGCTGATCAATGGCAAGGCAGTCTTAGCCCCCTTCTTGCGGTCCTTGCGCAGGGTGGCGAGGGTGCTAACCAAATGTCCCCCCGTGAAATGGGGCTTTTTGTCACCCGTTGTCAGCAGGCGGGATTGGTTGTTGGAACCCAGTTAGTTGAGCACCTGCTGCTCGCTTTGCAGCATGAAGACCGCCACACGCTGGTTTTTAGTTTTTTAGCACAAGCCTTAATTTTTCGGCAACCTGGTTTGGCTGAGCGCGTTTTGCCTCTGTTGGCCAAGGCCATGTCCAGTGAAATGATGGCGGAACATGTAAGACCGTGGTTGTACCGGTTGGTTCAAACAATGCCCGATAGCGCGGCCGCGGGGATGCCGGCAGTGATGGCGCTTTTTAAGCACCCCAAGCCCGCATTGCGCATTGGTGCGGTGAAAACGGCGGCAATTTTGGCGCTGCTTCAAGGTCAACTCGCCGGCGAAGTAGTGAAACACTTAATCCCCATGTTACATCAGTCCGAGGAACCGGTTTTTTTGGCGGTGGCCGCGGCCTTGGGGGATCTAGGGCGGAGGCAACCGCAAACCGTTTCCCTCTGTTTGCCCGTTCTTTGGGATTTTTGCCGCCAATCCGCGTGGTCCAAGCGGCTGGCTTGCCTCAAAAGTCTGGTGAAAATGGCCGAGTCTTCCCGCGTGGACCCAGCACTTTTACCGGTATTGCTATCGTTGCTGGAAGATCCTCATCCCCAAATCCGTTATGAGGCAGCATATGCCTTGGCTTTTTTGGGCCGTTACCCCCGCAGTGGCAATGGGGATTTGGTGGCGACCCTACGGCGTTTGTATCCCGAAGCACAAAACCCCAAAACCGCGTTGGCTATGGTGACCGCACTGGGGGTGGTGGCCGGTGATGAAGCTGAAATCGCCCGCGAGGTCAATCTGTATTTAGATAGGTACGCTGTCCCAGTAGGTCATGCCGGAGCCATGAGTATGGAATCTGCCTTGGCGCGGCTGGCCAAAACGCAACCAGGCTTTGCCAATCGGGCTCTTGCTCACTTTTACCGCCAATTGATGGATCATTGTGTGGGGCGGTGTTGGGTGGCGCATGTGATCCGCGACATTGGCTTGGCCTCGGCACGAAACGCTTCTCAGGCGGCGGATATTCTTCTCGCTGTTTTCCGCAATCACGAGGATGAATGGGTTTTACGTGATACCTGTGACAATGGCTTACTGCCTTTGGCAAAGAGCCAGCCCCAAGTTGCCGCCAAAATATCGGCGGGGCTCCTCGCCACCCTTGCTGGTAAAACCTTGGCGCAGCGCGCTACCCGGTCTGCCGCGTGGCGCGCAGTCAGTCAAGCCCGGCAAAGCACTGCCGGATTGAACCCCGTGGTTTGGGGCCAGTACTGCGGGAGCCGTGATTTGGCGGCAAGAAATGCGGCGCAAAAGGCCTTGGTCCATTTGTGGCGCCAATCAAATGGAGAAGGGTACCCGCTCAAAAAGGTCATCAATGGCCTGAAAACTCAACCCGAGCCCCATATTCGCCAAGCAGCAGCCATGGCTGAGGAAACCATCTCACTTCTAAACCTAACCGAGCAATGGCGGAGTAGTCCGTTTCCACTAGTGCGGTTGAATGGCATTTACACCTATTTTCAAGAGACCGGACTTACGCTGCCCCAGGCCCTTGAAACAATAGCCGGGGAATTGCCTTCAACCCATGGCAACTTGTATGCCTATTGATGAGGATATTGGGCTGTTGGGCAGTTTGCTTTCAGTTATACACCCGGCATCAGGCTTGGTTGGCACAGGTGGTTGCCGATGGTGGAGATTACTGCTTGCTTTGGCTGGAAAGCTTTTTTGGTGGCGGTTTTTAGCGCTTATGTGGTTTTTTGGGGGTTATTCTGTTGGAATTACTCTGGATGGATCTGAATAACTGCCACACATCTTCTCTTTATTTGCTCATGGACCTTTTTACATCTTACCTGGCCGTGGATGGATGGTTACCGCCACGCCAGTCTTTCTGTGCCAATATTTCGCGATGAACCCGTCTTGCCCATTGCGTGCAGATTCACAAAACCAGAGGCAAGTGGTGCTTGCATCGGCTGCCAGCCAGCTTGCCCGCGAGTCCGATTGTCGAATGAGGGGCAACTCTCCTTTGACGGAATGGTGGGGTTTTGCTTTATTGATAGAGTCTGGACGGCGCAATGATGAATAAATAGACAGCATCGCCGCAGCATCTCGTTTGCAGAATGGAGCATACATGGCCGGTGGACAACTGCTGTTTGGCATCGTGATGATTCTGGTAACGGTTATTCTTCACATTGGCGGCCTGGTGTACTGGGCGCAACTCATCAAGATCCTCAACCAGAAAAAAAGCCTCAAATCCTCTAAGTTGGGAACCGTGATCTTACTGGGTGCCTCGGTGTCTTTTATCATCGTTCTGCATATGATTTCCGCGCTGGCCTGGGCGGGGCTTTTTTGCCTGCTGGGCGAGTTTGAGGGGCTACAGCAGGCGCTGTATTTTTCGGTGGTCACCGCTACTACTTTGGGATACGGAGATATCACTTTATCCGAGCGCTGGCAGTTGCTTGGCAGCCTTGAAGCCATTGACGGCCTGATTTTATTTGGGGTGAGCACCGCTTTTATTTTGGAGTTAATGCGGCGCCTTTTTGAGGAGACTTTTAAACCTGCCTAAGTCACCGGTCCAAAACCAATACACATATCCTTCACGCCGCTTTTGCCGTTGCGCAGACAACCTGAGGCTGGGTAATCCCGGTATGCCGGGATTTTCAGTATAAAGCTGGCCACGCACAATTTTTTGACCTGGAAGTGATTGTGAAAAAAGATGATGGGCCGAAAGCACCTAGTGTGATATAAATTGGCACCATCTAAAAACTGATTAAACTAGCTGAATGCTTGGGTTGGCAAGGCAGAGGAGTTGTTATGACCTTCAAAGCGGTCTTTATCGCCGTTTTTCTCGGTACAGCGATGATTGTGGCTGCGTTGATTATCAATCAGAAACGGCCTGCTATTGAAACGAGTCATCCGCAAGTAGCGATGGTAAAGGCATCGGGGAAGTGTGCCGAGTGCCACCGCCATGAAACCTCGGCCATTGTTCACCAATTTGAAACCAGCAAACACGCGAGCCTGGGTCTCAATTGTTACGAATGCCACAAACCGGTGGAAGGCCAAGAGGTTTTGGAGCACCGCGGTTTTCAAATTACCAAAGACGTGACCGCCAAGAATTGTGCCCAATGCCATCAAACTCAATATCAGGAATTTCTGCGCAGCCGGCATGCGGCACCAGCTTGGGCCGCAGTTACCGGATCGGAAGATTTTACCGCTGAACAAATTGCTTTTGCCGAAAAATATCACGCCAATGCGGTGGACCGGGACCCCAATCAATTGGCCCTGCTGGAAGGTGCTGGCGCCATTGAAAGAGGTTGCGGCGTGTGTCATGCAATTGGCAAGCCCAATAGCGACGGTTCTATTGGCAGTTGTACCGAATGCCACAGCAACCATGCTACTTCGTTGGCCTTGGCGCGGGAGCCCTCCACCTGTGGCAGTTGCCATATGGGCCCTGACCATTCCCAATTGGAAATTTACCGTGAGTCCAAGCACGGCGTGCTTTTTCAAGCGCAATACCGGCAAATGAACCTTTCCGCCGACCCCCAGCATTTAACCACCGCAGACATGCCGGTACCCACCTGTGCAACCTGCCATATGAGTGGATTGGAAGGGTTAAAATTTACGCACGATGTTACCGAACGTCTTTCTTATTGGCTGTTTGCGCCGGTTTCTGAAAAACGGCCGGGTTTTGAACGCGGCCAAAACGAAATGAAGTCGGTGTGCCTCAAATGCCACACCCAAGGTTCGGTGGACCGGTTTTACGCCGAAGCAGAAACTGTGGTGGAAACTACCAATAAAAAAGTGCTGGAGGCCAAGGAAATCATGGCCGGTTTGCGCAAAGAGGGTCTGCTAACGCCCCAGCCTTTTGATGAACCGATTGAATTTGTGTATTTCGATTATTGGCATTATTTTGGCCGCACCGCCAAACACGGCGCTTTTATGGGTGGCGCAGACTATGTGCAATGGCATGGTAATTACGAATTGCTGTTAAAACTCACCGAGTTGAAAGAAATGGCAGCCGAATTGCGGGCTGACCATGCGCCTTAAGGCCCTGCTTGCCAACCGCGCCTACCTGCTCGAGCTCTTCATTATTGTGAATCTGGGTTTTCTGGCCGTGGATATCTACAGCGCCCATATGGTCAATCATTTTGCCCATTGGGCGGAGTGGGTTCCGTTTGGTTTTTCCCTGGTATCTCCGGTGGTTTTACTACCGGTGGTATGGGGGTTGAACCCCCGTGGCCGCTGGATGCAAGGCGCGGGCATGGTGATGGGGGTGCTTGCCATCTTGGTAGGCATTGCCGGTTTTTTTTATCACCTGGAGAGTCAATTTTTTGAGGATCTATCTCTCGCCAGCCTCGTGTACACCGCGCCTTTTGTGGCACCCTTGGCCTATACCGGTCTTGGATTGCTGTTAATACTCAACCGCTTGGAGGATGCGGCCTCGCGGGAATGGGGTATTTGGGTGGTGATCCTGGCGGCGGGCGGCTTTTTGGGCAATTTTATTCTTTCTGTTTGTGACCACGCCCAAAACGGTTTTTTTTATGGGGAGGAATGGATACCGGTGGTTGCCGCGGCCTTGGCCACCAGTTTTCTCTTTGTGCAAACAATCTATCACCGGGACAAGGGATTTAACCGGTTTTGCCTGTGGTTCATGCTGGTACAAATGGTCATTGGGCTCTTGGGTTTTTATTACCACTTTAGCGCCAATTTGGAGGGAACCGCACGCTCGGTTCGTGAAAACTTCATCTACGGGGCGCCTGTTTTTGCGCCATTGCTTTTTGCCAACCTCGCGCTATTGGCCATATTAGGAGTGGTTGATTTAAACAACAAGGCGAACCTGCCTGAAAATCAAGCGTCATAAACAAGTCTGGCGCTTGCCGAATTTATTTTCTTGCTGTGTCTGACAGATGGGATTATCCCGCTTGATAGAGCTTGACGAAATCGGTGATGATGACCAAGCCCATCAGGCCCACCAGGAAGAAAAAGCCCACTAGCTTGATGCGCATTTTGGTCATGAGCTTAAAGTCGCGGCGCGTCACCCACTCAACCAGCAGGACAAAAATTTCGCCACCATCCAGAACCGGGATCGGCAAGAGGTTCAGCAACCCTAAGTTGATGGATAAGACGGCCATGAGGAAAAGGAAGCTCCAGAAGCCTTCTTCCAGGCGCTCTTTTGCAGCCTTGCCTACCGATACCGGGCCCGACAGCGCGCGGTGCGAGATTTGGCGTGTTACTAATTTGTGTACCGCTTTGTAAATTAAGGTGGAAAGCTCCAGCGAGGTTTTCCATGCCTGGCCCACCGCGGCGGTGGCTGAAAGCTGGGTTTCATGGAGCTCGGTCCAGTGAATGAATCCCACCAGCCAATTACCCTCTGCGTTTTTCATGGGGGAGACTGAAAGTTCTATCTGCTCGCCACCGCGTTCCAGGGTGAAGATGGAAGGCCCGGGGGCCGCGGCTTTCACCAATTCATTGATCTTGCCATCGCTGCGGGTCTGCATGTTAATTGGCGCACCATTAATGGCCAGCAGAATATCGCCCTTGCGGAATCCGGCGGCTTCTGCCGGGGTTTCCGGATATACCCGGTAGATAATGATGCGCTGATTTTGCGAAAAATTGAGTTGACCCACCCCTTCAACCGGATCGGTGGGCACGGTGTAGGAGAGCTCTAATTGCTGGCCTTCCCGTTCTATAGCAAGCGTCATTGTTTTCTTGGGACTCAGCAAGATATTGCCCGCCATTTGAGTATGGCTGACGACCGGCTGGCCGTTATAGGAGAGGATGCGGTCACCGGCTTTTAAGCCAGCTTGGGCCTCCGGGCTATCCTTGGTCACTTGGCCCACGGTGTAGAGGTCGCCGTTGTAAACCGGCTTCTCAAAAGGCCGGAAGTAAAACGCGCACCACAAAATGCCAAAGGCCAAGATCAGATTGAATGCGGGACCCATAACCAACACTAAAAAACGCAGGAATTTAGGTTTGTTGTAAAAATGGGCCACATCATCGGGGATTTTGTCGTTGTAAATGACTTCTTCACCCATAAAGTCCACATAGCCGCCCAAGGGGATGAGGTTCCAGCGGTATTCGGTGCCTTTAAAATGAAAGCCAAAGAGCTTCTTGCCGAAGCCGAAAGCAAATTTGGTGACCTTGATACCGCCAAGCTTGCAAACGATGAAATGGCCAAATTCGTGAAAAACCACCAGCGGTACCAATATTAATAAAAAGGCTAAACCTTCACTCAAAATTGCGCCTCCCCTTGGGTTATACGCGTGATTCGTACCGGAGCATGAAAAATTCCGGTTCTAACCGCCATTGTAACAAAAGCCGCGGCTATTGAGCTGCGTGAATCCTCAATTGGTGAGATCGGTGCTTGCGGGTTGGTTAAACAGCTTCGGCGGTTTGGGTCCATTGCCGGGCCAGGGCCCGGGTTTGCCGGTCGATTTCCAGCAAGTCATCCAAATTGGCAGCATGGCACTGGCCCAAGTGATCCAGGCAGCGGCGATTGAGGCTGGCGATGCCGGGAAAACTCAAGCGCTCTTGCAAAAAGGCCGCAACCGCGATTTCATTGGCTGCATTGAGAACCGCCGGTGCGGCACCACCCATGGCCAGCGCATCGTAGGCCAGTTGAATGCAAGGAAACTTTTCCCGGTTCGCAGGGAAAAACTCCAAAGTAAGACCACGGGTGATATCCAAACCCTCAAAAGGGTGCGTAACCCGCGCGGGGTAGGTGAGAGCGTATTGAATGGGATCACACATGTCGGTTTTGCCCAATTGCGCTTTATAGGAACCATCAACGGTCTCGATCAGTGAGTGCACAATTGATTGCGGGTGAACCACAATGTCTATTTGCTTTCCAGAAAAGCCAAAAAGGTGGTGGGCTTCAATCACCTCCAGGCCTTTGTTCATCATGGTAGCGCTGTCGATGGTGATCTTGGGGCCCATTTTCCAGGTTGGGTGCTTGAGTGCTTGTTGGGGGGTGATGGCCTCCATTGAGCCGGTGTATTCGCGGAATGGGCCACCCGAGGCCGTGAGGATCAGGCGTTTTACCTCATTTTGTTGCTCGCCCCTCAAACACTGGTGCAGCGCGTTGTGCTCTGAGTCGATGGGTAAGATGGCCACACTGGCATCTTGTGCAGCACGGGTCATAAACTGGCCAGCCACCACCATCGATTCCTTATTGGCTAGGCCAATCACATGGCCTGCCTGAATGGCGGCCATGGTGGGCTTTAGGCCCGCGGCCCCCACAATCGCGGAAACAACCACCCCGCGGGGAATTTGCCCGATTGCGCGCAGCAAAGCTGCCTCACCGTAAACGACCGTCACACCGCTGCCATGGAGCTCCTTTTGCAGCCAAGCACCGTCTTCAGCTGAACCAATTGACACAATCCGAGGCTGATAACGCCGGGCCAGTTCCAACAGTTTGGTTCGCGAGCGGTTGGCCGCCAACAGGCCCAAATTAAATGTGTTTGGCATGGCTTCGATCAATTTTAACGTGGAGAGGCCCACGGAACCGGTAGCACCCAAAATATGCACGGTCTTGGTCATGATTCACCTTACTCGGAATGGCAAGTCTGGGTATGAGCCCCATTTTCAAAAATGGATATTTAGGGCAGAACCCAATACTTCACAAACACATAAAACACCGGTGCGGTGAGAAAAATGGAATCAATGCGGTCCATGACCCCGCCGTGACCGGGAAAGAGTTGCCCGCTATCTTTTATATCCGAGCCACGCTTCCAGCTTGATTCTACCAAATCACCAAAGAATCCCAAGATACCGAATACCAAGGTGAGCAGCAGTGCCTGAAGGAGGGTCATTTGCGGCAAAACCCAATGGCGCAACAAAAAGACGCCGGCCGCGTTGCCAAACAAGTTGGCGATGGTGCCTTCCCATGATTTCTTTGGTGAGACCACGGGGGCAATTTTGTGGCGGCCAAAGATCGAGCCACCCAAATAAGCGGCCGAGTCGCCCATCCACACAATGAGAATACAAGCCATCACCAAATGGCGGCCCAGGTTTGGCTGGTCTGGCTGGCTTATTTGGAATAAGTAGACTAGGGAAATCAGGGCCATGCACAAATAGGCACTGGCAGTTATGCTCAAGCCTACTTGAGGCAGGGTTTTCTGCATTTCGTTGGGCGGAATGAGCGAAATAAAGGTGGCCAGAAGCAATACTGGATAGGGCAGCCAAGCTAGTTCAAGAGCAGGCACATAGAGACTGGAGAGGCCATAAAAAATGGCAAAGACCACTGGGACTTTGAACAGCCGGTAACCAAAGCCTTGGCTTATGCGGCTAAATTCGCGCACACCAAGCAGGCCGATCACCGCAATGAACCCATGAAAACACCATGGTGGTAGAAAAAGCAGTAAAAGGCCTATCACGAGGGCGCCCGCGGCCGCGGTTGCCGCCCGGGTTGCCAGAGTTTTCATATTAAGCGCCATGAATGCCTCCAAACCGGCGTTGGCGCGATTGGTAATTTAAAATGCCATCAAAAAGATGGGATTTGCGGAAGTCGGGCCAAAGGGTGGGGGTGACCCAAATTTCCGAATAGGCAATTTGCCAAAGCAAGAAGTTGGAAATGCGCATTTCTCCACTGGTACGGATGACCAAATCGGGATCGGGCTGTCCGGCGGTTGACAAATATTTGGCAAAGCGTGTTTCGTTTAACTGATTTGGCGCTTCACCGGCCGCCACTGCTTTTTGGAAGGCGGTTAAAATATCGCCGCGGCCCGAGTAATTAAGGGCAATGTTGAAGCACATGCCGTCGTAATTGGCGGCTTTGGCCACAATTTTTGCCAAGTCCCGCTGTATGCCAGTTGCCAATTCGTCAATGGCGCCAATCGCCTTAACTCGCAGGCGATGTTTGTGAACCGAATGGGCTTCCAGGCGCAAGTACTGCCGTACCAGTGCCATCAGGGTGCCGGTCTCATGAGCTGGCCGTTTCCAGTTCTCGGTGGAAAAAGCATAGAGCGTGAGATGCCTGATACCCAACTCCACACAAGCCTCTACCGTATTTTGCACGGCCGGAATGGCTGCCTTATGGCCTTTGATCCTGGTGAGCTGGCGCTGCTTTGCCCAACGGCCATTGCCGTCCATGATAATGGCGATGTGGCGTGGCAGGTTGTCTTTATCAATTTGATCAAAAATGCGCTTTTCCTCTGGTGTGAGGCGCAACCTTTGTTCCCGTGCCTTGTTTTTGGACAAAATCCCAGCCTTCAATTGAATTGAAATGAATGATGGCAATTGTTTTGCTAGCAGCTCAAACTAATATACTTTGTATGTGATTGCAACTGCAAAACCGAACTGGCGATGTGCTTGAAACGCTATTTCATGACTTCTGGCCGGATGGGGAAATTAAAGAAAAATAGCATCGCTTCCGATAGGCTAACTAACGGAGGTTAGGCTCCGTTCGGTTCATAAACGGAACCGTTGTATGATTGGGAAGCGCTATTTTGAAGCATCATTTGTGCGAGTCACTAAAATGCGCAAATGTTTGCTGGGGTTTTGATATGCTTGCCCACGATATCAGCAAGTCTCTTTAAAAGAGGAAAAACCTTTGAATTTGGCATCCACTGATCTGGCGGCATTGTTGCAAGACGAACAAGCCACCGCCACCGACATTCTCGATATCCTGTGCAAGACCCATGATGGCAATGAGGCCGAGTATTTTGCCCTTATCCTGGAAAAGCTCACCAGTCTCACGGGTTGTGCCTATGCTTTTTATTCGAAGTTTATTTCAAAATACAACTGCATGCGCATGCTTTTGTGGCATGAAAACCTGCAAGATATGGGTGATTACCGCCTGTTTGGCACGCCTTGTGAGACCGTTGCCAAAGGTGAAGAGGTCTGTGTGCCCAGCCGGGCTCAGTCCAGCTATCCACAAGATGTGGATTTGGTAACTCTTGGGGTAGATAGCTACATCGGTGTGCCAGTGATTTGCCCCAATGGCATTCAAAAAGGGCATTTGGCGGTCATGCACAGGGAACCGTTGGGGGATTGCGATCGCATTCTCAACATGTTGCGTGTCATCGCCAAGCGGGCCGCGGCTGAGCTGGAACGCGTCAACAGCCGCCGGGAAATATGCGATTTAGCACGCCAATACGGCGGGATGGAGGTCTATGGAGAAGTCTCCCATATGGCCGGGAACTTGCTCAATAGTTTGGGGGTATCCCTTTCCTCTGCCCGCGAGATTATGGCCTTGAATCAGCATGCCTGCCAAATTTTAAAAAAAATGGTGCATCAAATTTCCCAAAGCCCACTCAACGACAAGCTTTCAGAACTGGCCGAATTGCTGGATCACAACCGCGGCATGCTCAAATCGGAAATCATGGAGTCCCAACAGAAATTAAAAGCGGTTTGCAATCTGTTTGGTGATTTTCAGAAGGGCCGTGAGAGTGGTTTTCTCACCGACCTTACCTCCAGTTTCCACTTGGCCGATTTGGTGAATTTCCTTATTGAAGAAGAGATTAAACGGGTTTCCTGCGATATTGAGATTCTGCGGGAGATGCTATATCCCGGTTTTGTCCTAACCGACCGCGCACTACTGGCTCACGGCTTTTCAAGCATGTTGCGCTTGGTTCTGAGCCAGCGTAAGCACCACGGCAGCACCCGCGTTAAAGTCCGGGTGGAAGAGAAAACCTCGGGCGCGATGATCCAGATCTCCATTTATTGCGCCGTGCCAGCCGATCAATTTTATACCGATGGCGAGGGTACCAGTTTGGCCGATGTGCTCCATGTGCAGGCCAATCAGGTTTCCAGTCTCAATGGCAAGCTCGAGCTCGTTGAAAATGTGGGAAGTTGGCCCACCTGCTTGCGGCTCAGTTTTCGCCGCGGTGTCGACGATTCTTTTTCCGATAGTTTCGGGTAGCCCATTTCGGGCTAAATTTGGTGACCATAGAGCGAAAACGGGCCAATAAATGGATGCTTGCTGGGTTTTTGAGCGCACTAACGGGGCTCTGTGCCTGAATCCGCAATCACCCTCGTTATTTGCCAAACATTGTTGCTTAAGCCGGTGCTTTGATTTGAGCGAGAATCTCATCAAAAACATGGGCGGCATTGTCTTCAAAGCCACTCGGGCCTTGATTGTGGTTGAGCAGGACTCTGTGGGTACAGACATAGGGTGTTAATTCCCGGATATCATCGGGAATGGCATAATCGCGGCCCCGGATAAACGCCAAACTTTGGGCGGCGCGGAATAAAGCCTGCCCACCGCGGGGTGACACGCCAACCCGCACGCGCGGATGTTTGCGCGAACTGTGAATGATTTGGTAGGTATAATCCAAAATTTCACTGGCCACATGCACCTGACGGACCTTGGCTTGCATGGCGCGTAGATCTTCCAATCGCAGCGAACGGGCTTGGCTGAAGTCTTGTTGGTAATCGCCGCTGATCACCTTTTTTTCAAAATCTTTTTCCGGGTAACCCAGGTGCAGCTTCATTAGGAAGCGGTCTAATTGCGATTCTGGCAAAGGAAAGGTGCCGTGATTGTCTTTGCTATTTTGAGTGGCAACTACAAAAAAGGGCGAGGGCAGGGCTATGGTTTGACCATCGTGACTGATTTGGGAATCGTGCATCGCTTCCAGCAGGGCACTCTGGGTTTTGGGGTTGGCACGGTTGATTTCATCGGCCAGCAATACATTTGAAAAAATAGGCCCTGGTTGAAATTCAAATTCAGAACGGGATTGGTGAAATACCGTAACCCCAATCAAATCACTGGGCAGCAGGTCACTGGTGAATTGAATCCGCTTGAACGTGGCATCCACTGAATAGGCCAAGGTTTGAGCCAGCGTGGTTTTCCCCACGCCGGGCACATCTTCAATTAATAAATGGCCGCCCGCCAAAAGACAGGTGAGCGCGTATTCCACTTGGCGTTTTTTTCCCAAAAGAAAACGCTCCATATTGGCCAGTACATGAGGCACTTTTTCATTGAGCATGTGGTGATTCCCTTTCCGCAAGTTGGCTGGTGTACCCGTTATTTTAAGATGCGGCCGTCCAGGATAATTTTTAAAAATGGGCGGCCATTAAAAAAAACACGCAATGCCTTTTTAACCATTCCCTCGATTTGAA
Source organism: Epimenia babai (assembly GCA_011762755.2). Taxonomy (NCBI): domain Eukaryota; kingdom Metazoa; phylum Mollusca; class Solenogastres; order Cavibelonia; family Epimeniidae; genus Epimenia; species Epimenia babai. The sequence goes on from WURV02153235.1 coordinate 36,147, forward strand.
TGGCAACCAGGCGGGGATCTTCGTGAGCGGGTACAAAATCCTCCAACGCCTGCAACAGCTTCCTCGCCGATGAACCCGCTTTGGTTTCGGCCATGCCGTGGCAATCGATTTCAAACACCAACCCGCCAGAGGGTTGAGATACCGCGCTCACTACAATCAAACCGCTGTACATCATGTCTTTGCGCTCTTTGAGCACCGTGCGGGATAGGGGAAGGGCCTGATTGCCATCCATCGGCACAAGTTGGGTGGGCACGGAACCCAGGATGTGAGTTTGGCCATCTTTAATGCCACAGACCATGCCGTCTTCTAAAAACAAGACCTGTTGATGGGGTTGGGTGAGTTGGTAGAGCCAGCTCTGGTGTTCCAAAAGCTGGTGGTACTCGCCGTGAATTGGTGCGGCCGTGCGCGGCTGTGTGAGGTTGAGCAAATAGGCCAACTCTTCGCGGTAGGCGTGGCCCGACGTGTGAACCGCCGCGTCTTTGGCGGTAATGACGCGCACGCCCATGCGTTCCATGGCGCTTGTGCGCAATGCAACTTGGCGTTCGTTGCCGGGAATGGGTTTTGCCGCGAAAATTACCGTATCACCCGGCATGAATTGCCAACCTTTGAAGGGCTCTTTCAGCATTCTAGTCAGCGCGGCCTGGTTTTCTCCTTGGGAGCCTGTGAGCACTACAATCAGTTCGTCTTCGGCAAGGCGTGCGGCCTGCTCCAATTCAATGATTTGGCAAAGTTCCCGCTCCAAATAGCCGCAGGCCTTGGCTGCCTGTAAGTGGCGTTCCAAGCTGGCACCCATGATGGCGATCTTGCGATTGTGCCGTGCGGCAATGCCGGCCAGCCTGCTCAATCGCGGCATATGCGAAGAGAAGGTGGTGAAAAAAACGCGGCCCCGAGCATCTGCAATAGCGGCTTCCCAGGCGGGCATGACCTCAGTTTCGCTAGGGCAAAACCCCGGTTTGGTGGCATTGGTAGAATCCATTACCAGCAGATCGACGCCTTGCCTGCCCAATGCCGCCAATTCAGCCGACTGAAACTGCTGGTTTTGGTTGGGCAGGGGATCTACTTTGAAATCCCCGCTATGTAAGATTCCCGCGGTGGGGGTTTGAATCCAAAGTGCGGCGGCTTCCAAAATGGAGTGGGTAACCCCGATATAGGTTACGCTGAGGTCGCCGTGTTCCTGGGGTTGGTTTAGCTGCACGGTGCGCACATAGCCCCGCTGTGCCTCTGGCAGCTTTCCGCAGATGAGTTTGGCAGGGTAGGGCAGTGCGTAAAGTGGCAGGGGTTTCACCGCCATCAGGTGGGCCAGGCCACCAATATGGTCTTCGTGACCATGGGTGAGGAATACCGCGCTCAGATTGGGGAAATTGGCAAAAAGCAAGTCTGAGTCGTGGATGTAGAAATCAACGCCTGGCTGGCGTTGATCGGGCGGAAACATCATGCCGTAGTCCACCAGGATTTGGGTGCCGCCGCTGCTCACAATGGCCGCGTTGGCGCCAAATTCGCCAACCCCGCCCAAGGGAATAAAACACGTGCCCGCGAAAGATTGCCAATTGCTCATACAACACCCTTCAGATGGGATAACCACACCGCGTAATCTTCTGGCCTTAACTGTTCCGGCCGCTTGCTGGGGTCCAGGCCGGCTTGCAAACACGTTTCTAAAACCAGGCTTGCCGGTGGCAGTGGGCCTGGTTTGGCCTGGGTGACCGAAGCCGGTTGTTTGTGCCGTGCTTGCTGAGCGTGCTTCAAGATCGTACCGATCATCTTGCGCCGCTTGCTAAAGAGCAAGGCGAGCAAGGCTTCGGCCAATTCCAGGTCGTCTGGCTGCAAAAGCGGCTCCGGCTTCAGTGAAAAGTCCAGCACCTTACTGGTCACCTTGGGTGGTGGCACAAAGGCACCGGGCGGCACCTTGAAGCCCTTGCCAATGTGGTACATCGCTTGGCAAATGACCGAGATCATGCCGTAGTCCCGGGTGCCGGCAGGCGCAGCAATGCGGTCTGCAACCTCCTTTTGGTACATCAATACCATGCGCGGAATCCGCGGCGCGGAGCGCAGGAGCTGAGCCGTAATGGGCACACTGAGATTGTAGGGCAGATTAGAGATGATCTTAAACGGGCCGGTGAAAAGACGGCCAACATCCACCTGGCGGATATCTGCCTGCACCAGTTCCACCTGGTCTGCAAACGGCTGCGCCCGCAAATAGTCACAAAGATCACCATCGAGTTCAATGGCTTTAAAGGCGGGCAAAAGTTCACTCAGGGGCCCGGTCAAACTGCCTGGACCCGGTCCAATTTCCAGGATTTGATCTCCTGTTCCAACCGCCAGCAAGCCAATGATGCGGTTCACCGTCCCGCGGTCGTGGAGGAAATGCTGGCCCAAACGCTTTTTGGCCCATGGCCAGGGTTTTTTCATCGATTACCGCAGCGCTAATTTGAGAAAGGTGGCGTCGTCATGGCTGCGCCAATTGAATTGCGAAGCCAGCCGTTCAAAGAAGCAACCCTTTTCCAAACAATGGTCAATATCGGGAACCTCCCCTAAGATTTTGATTAAATCACTATGGGTATCGCCAAAGCCATCGGTGACGCCGTCTGTATAGAGATAGAGCTGGGCGCCGTCCCCTAAATCTAGATCGTGCCAGGTGGCTTCATAAGCAGCGCCTAGCAATCCCAAGGGGTAGCCACCTTTTTTATTGAGAATCTGAATACTTTGGCTCCTGCGCAGTAGCGGATGCTCATGGCCCGCTCTGGCAAAAGACAGCTTGCCGCGATTCAAATCCAAGTGGCAGAAAAGCAAGGTTACATAGAGGTATTTGGGACTGAACTCATCGTGAATCATGGTGTTGAGCGGATTGAGTAACTCATGGGCACTGGCCGTTTGCGGCAGCAGTGCGCGCAGCGCGGTGCGCACCGCGGTCATTACCAGGGCCGCGCTCAATCCGTGCCCGCTCACATCGCCCAAGATGAGCAGCCGCTCATGGGCATTGAGTCTGAGAATATCCCAAAAGTCACCGCCCACCCGGCTCAATTGGCGGCTTTCCCCGCTTACCCGGAACGGGCCTAAGTCCACCGGCAATTGGGGCATGAGGTGGGTTTGCAAAGCCGAGGCGATTTCCAATTCCTTGTCTACCATGACCAAGCGCAAGCGTTCGCCATAAAGTTGTGCCTTCTCGATGAAAATGGCAATAATGGCGGCAATGAGTTCGGCGATGCGGATATCTGAATCTTGGAAAAGGCCCCGCCGCTTGTTCACCACTTCCAAAATGCCGATCAGTTCCTGGCCAATGAAAATAGGTGCGGCTAATAAATTGTGGGTTTGAAATTGGGAGCATTTATCGACCGCGGGATTGAAAAATGGGCTGGCGCCTGTGTCATTCACCAATATCGGCCGCCGGTTTTCCGCCACCCAGCCAATCACGCCTTTGCCCGCGGGAATCTCGATCTGCGAGAGGCAATCGCCCACTTCACTGGAACTGGTCTGCAGGTAGGCAAAGCGGAAGCTGGTACCCGCCTCATTGGGTAGCAGAATAGAAGCGCCTTCGGCCTCAAAGAGCTCGCTTGTTTGGCCGGTAAGTGATTGTGCTACTTCTTCCAGTTCGAATTTGCCTTTCAGGGTTTGGGCAAAGCGGTCGAGAAAAACAAAAAAGTTTGAGCTGCGGATGGAGCCAATAAAAGGGCCGCTGGTCTTGGCCTGACCTGCCAGAAGGGCACCACAAATGGCAATCACACAATCATCGTCCATGCTTTTTGGCACGCTCACATAAGAGCCGGGTTCCGCAATGCCGCGCAAAATAATGCGCTGTTCCAGGCCAGAAACCAGATCTGGTGGCACCTCACCCGTTACCAAAAAGTGATGATCAGCCCGTTTGAGAAATTCTAGAGCCAGGTTCCAATTGGGAAAAGAGCTGGCCCGTTTCAGGTGCACACTCGCGGGAACGCCTTCCCGGTGGGCGGAAATGGCACTGCCAGATTGCAAAAAAAACTCCCTTCTGCCGGTAGTCGCCGGACAGCTGCCTCTCATCTTACACGAAAACGGTGCCGTGGCGCTTGGCCATCCTGCCTGGGACTCACAAAAAAATCACCGGAGCTGGGCCTTGATTAGGTGGATAAAAATTTGCCAAGACGTGATAGACTTTGGGCGTTTTGCGAAAACGGGGGTGCTGTGGGCGCCAAACTTAGGCACAGCGGGGTTTTTCCGCGAGGTTCCGCACCCCGATGAACACGTGGAGGGCGGATTGAAACTACACGAATATCAGGCCAAACAGGTTTTGGCTGCCAGTGGCGTTCCGGTGCCGAGAGGCGAGGTAGCCACCACACCGGATCAAGCGGTGCAAATTGCTGAAAAAATGGGCGGATCCGTTTGGGTGGTGAAAGCTCAAATTCACGCCGGTGGCCGCGGCAAAGGCGGCGGTGTTAAATTGGCCCGATCGCTTGCCGAAGTCAAGCAACATGCCGGCGCCATTTTGGGCATGACCTTGATTACCCACCAAACGGGCCCCGAGGGCAAGCTGGTCAACCAGGTATTAATTGAAGAAGGCCAAGACATAGCCCAGGAACTGTATTTTGGTATTGTGGTTGACCGCGCCACCAGCACGCCGGTCATTATGGCTTCCCGCGAAGGCGGTATGGAAATTGAGGAAGTAGCGGCCAGTAACCCGGATGCCATTCTCAAAGAGCACGTGGATCCCGCGGCCGGCCTACAGGCATTTCAAGCGCGCAAGCTGGCTTTTGGGTTGGGGTTGAGCGGCAAAACCGTCAACCGTTCGGTGAAGTTGATGATGGCGTGCTACCGGGCATTTGCCAGCAACGACGCGTCGCTGCTGGAAATTAACCCGCTGATGATCAATAGCGGGGGCGAGGTTTTGGCCCTGGATGCCAAAATGGACTTTGACGACAATGCCCTTTTCCGCCATAAAGATATTGCCGCCATGCGCGATCTTAGCGAAGAGGACCCCGCAGAAATTGAAGCCGGCAAACACGATCTCAACTTTATTAAGTTAGACGGCAATGTGGGTTGCATGGTGAATGGTGCTGGTTTGGCCATGGCGACCATGGATATTATCAAGCTTGCCGGTGCCGAACCCGCCAACTTTCTGGATGTGGGCGGTGGTGCCACGCAAGAACGGGTGGAAGCCGCTTTTAAGCTCATTCTGTCAGACTCTCAGGTCAAAGCGGTGCTCATCAATATTTTTGGCGGTATCGTGCGTTGTGACATGATTGCGCGCGGTGTGATTGAAGCCGCAAAGAACCTCAGTGTGGCTGTTCCCGTGGTCGTGCGCTTGGAAGGCACCAATGCCGTGGAGGGCCTGAAACTTCTGGAAGAATCTGGCTTGGGCCTGGTTCCGGTTGAAGGATTGGCACCCGCGGCCAACAAAGTAGCGCAAGTGGTAAAGGGAGCATAAACAATGAGTATTTTGGTTGATCAGCATTCAAAAGTGGTGGTTCAAGGCATCACCGGCAGCCAAGGCACCTTTCACGCTCAGCAGTGTTTGGCCTATGGTACTCAAATTGTGGCAGGTGTGACACCCGGCAAGGGTGGGCAGGCCGCGGTAGACGGGCAAGTGCCTGTTTACAACACCGTTGCCGAAGCCGTGGCCAAAACCGGCGCCAATGTCTCGCTTATTTTTGTGCCGCCGCCGTTTGCGGCCGATGCCATCATGGAAGCCGCCGATGCCGGTGTGCCGTTGATTGTGTGCATTACCGAAGGCATTCCCACCTTAGACATGGTGACTGCCTTCAGCTACGTGAACGCCAAGGGCGTTCGTTTAATCGGCCCCAATTGCCCCGGCGTTATCACGCCCGGTGCTGCCAAAATCGGCATCATGCCTGGCCATATTCACCGTGCCGGCCGCGTGGGCGTTGTCAGCCGCTCGGGCACGTTGACCTATGAAGCGGTGGGCCAGCTGTCTGCGCTGGGCATTGGCCAGTCTACCTGTGTGGGTATTGGCGGTGATCCCGTGATTGGATCTCAATTCATCGACATCCTTAAACTCTTCAATGAAGATGATGAGACGGATGGCGTGGTGATGATTGGTGAAATTGGCGGCAGTGCCGAGGATCAAGCAGCGCTTTGGGTGCAGGAAAACATGAAAAAGCCGGTCGTGGGTTTCATTGCCGGGCAAACCGCCCCCAAAGGTAAGCGTATGGGCCATGCAGGTGCCATCATTGCTGGCGGTAAAGGCACCGCGGCCGAGAAAATGAAAATCATGACCGAATGCGGCATTCACGTTGTCAAGAGTCCCGCCGATATGGGCATCAAAATGAAAGAAGCTTTGGGACTTTAACCGTTTGAACTGCCAGATACGGCGATTCATGCCATCTGGCGCCAGTATGCGGTTACCGGGGCCGGGTTGTTTTGCGGTCCCGCTTACCTCTTTTCGGCAGGAAAAGTCCTGTAAGGCAGACCGTTTGCTGCTTGAGCAGAGCGCTGCATGCTGCCAACTGTAATGTGACACCCCATTTTGAAAAAGAGGCGGCCTTGCCGCTGATTGTGAACGAGGAGAATCATTTATGAGTGTAGAGAGAACTTTTGCGATTGTGAAGCCCGATGCGGTTGCCGCGGGTTACACCGGCCAAATTTTGGCCGCCATTCTGGAAAATGGCTTCAAAATTGTGGCCATGAAAATGATGCACCTTACCAAAACCCAAGCCGAGGGTTTTTACCATGTGCATTCTGAGCGGCCCTTTTTTGCCGACTTAGTCGCCTTTATGACCGAGGGTCCGATTGTGGCCATGATTCTGGAAAAAGATGGTGCCATTCGCGCTTGGCGCGATCTCATGGGTGCTACCAATCCCGATTCAGCGGCAGAAGGTACCCTGCGCAAGCGTTTTGGGGCCGGTATTGAGCGAAATGCCACTCACGGTTCTGATGCGCCGGAAACCGCGGCCTTTGAGACCCGCTATTTCTTCAACGCCATGGAAATGGTGGGATAACCCTTCAGACGGCTTAACCAATAATCCAGCCGGGTTGGGCGTGAGGTTACTTCATGCTGCCCGGCTTTTTGGTTGCGGCGAGGGTGTCAAAGGTGGGGGCGGCCGTGGTTTGTGATCCACAATTCTGCAACCATTGAACATCCTTTTAGAGTTTGATACAGCGGCGCGAATCGCGAAGAGTGACGCCTTGCCTAAAGTGACGCGAAGCTCGAGACTGGTGACCCAAGCCACATCTTCGTGTCAACCTGAAACCGTGGGTTCGCACGTCGTGCACCGATAGAGAGGGAAAAACCCACCGGTATTCGGTGCCAGCCGAGCGTAGCATCGGAATAGGGATGGGTGGAAATGTGGCCCGGGTCGCCAAGCCCGGGCAACGCGTCAGGGGAAGGAAGGTAGAAACGGTGACGGCAATAGCGTTGCTCAAGAAGGGCGCAGAATCCCCCCAATGACAGGCGCGAATCGCGAAGAGTGACGCCTGGTTTGAAGCAGTGCGTAGGCCAGGCCACACGACCGAAACCCGGGCTTTGCGCAATGGGTTTGAGGGAGGCCACTGAGCCGCGGTTATCGTTGCCAAACGGCTTCTAAGCATTTCGTTTGGCAAAATCGCATTGTGTTTTGCCCGGCTGCCAGTCCGGCTCACATGATCGTGCTGCCCTAAGGCTTAACCTGTGAGGCTGGGTTTTGCAAATGTTGGATCAAAGCAGATGGTTGTCTCCGATTTATCAGAAGACGCTTTAGGTCTGATGGGGTTCTATAAGCCAATCACGCGGCACCAGGTATTTGGCCAACTCGGCCTCCGGACTGCCTTCCTTCGGTTCCCAGTTGTATTTATAAGTTACTACCGGCGGCAGCGACATGAGAATGGATTCAGTGCGCCCGCCCGTTTGCAAGCCGAACAATGTGCCGCGGTCGTAGAGCAAGTTAAATTCCACATAACGGCCGCGCCGGTAACACTGAAAATCCCGCTCTCTTTGGCCGAAGGGCTGGTTTTTTCGCCGCACCAGAATGGGCAGGTAGCCGGGAGTAAAGCGGTTGCCCACGGATTGAATAAACTCGAAATTGCGGGCAAAACCGCCCTCGTTTAAATCATCGAAAAACAAGCCGCCCACGCCACGGGTTTCCCGGCGGTGTTTGAGGTAGAAATAGCGGTCGCACCACCCTTTGAATTGGGTATAGGCATCAGGTGCATATGTCAGACAAGCCTGGCGTGCGTTCTGGTGCCAGTGATGAACGTCTTCCAACTCGGGGTAATAGGGGGTGAGGTCAAAACCACCGCCAAACCACCAAATGGGATCAGCGCCGGGGCTAGTGGCTAAAAAAAAGCGCACATTCATGTGGACCGTGGGTACCCGGGGGTTGGCCGGGTGAATGACAAGCGAGACTCCCATGGCCTCAAAAGGCCGGTTGGCTAGGTCAGGGCGTTTGGCGCTTGAGGAAGCGGGCAGCTTCTCGCCGGTGACATGGGAAAAATTCACACCCGCTTTTTCCAAAACTTCGCCGCCTTCCATAACCCGCGTCCTGCCCCCACCGCCCTCGGGGCGCTGCCAGAGGTCTTCGCGAAAGCGATGGTCTCCACATTCGGCTTCTAAAGCGGCACAAATCTGATCTTGCAAGCGCATAAAATAGGATTTCACTGCCCGGGCATCTACCATAGCCACTCACTCCTTCATTCAGAACCGCGCCTATTGTAGCGCGAAACGGCTTGGCCCTGGCCGGTGATTGAAGGGGGAATTAAGCGGATTTTTTTGCGCTTCAATGTGGGCCGTAGGGCTTGGGCGAGATGCAATTTGACGGCGGTCATCTTTTTTGTTTCAACTGTTGGAGCTTCGTGGTAAAACTCCGCGCGGAGGGGCAGTGTTTCCCTCCTAGTTGCCGTGCTTGAAAATGGTGGAAATAAGAAATGACACAGCAAATGGCATCCAGAATGGCGGGAATCAGTGGTTTTTTGGCGGTGGCATTGGGAGCCTTTGGTGCCCATGCCTTGAAAGACATGCTTGCTGACCGTCAAATGACCGGCATTTGGGAAACCGCGGTACTCTATCACCTTGTGCATGCGGCTGCGCTTTTATTGGCACCGGTAAGCCGGGGCTGGCGCGGGCCGCATCTTTGGTGGTCTTTGGGTATACTCATCTTTTCCGGGAGCCTTTATTTGATGGCGTTTACCCAACAGCGCTGGCTGGGTGCCATTACACCAATCGGTGGTGTGATGTTTCTGGCAGGCTGGTTGAGCGTGATTTTGGGTGCCGGCAACGCAAGTCCAGCCCATGTTTCACGCGGAAATCCATAAAGACTTCGCATTCTTCGAGTAAAGAACCTTTTTTCGCTTTTTTTTCTGCATGTGAAAATTGGCGCTAAAATCTGTATAATACGGCTACCTACTAGTGAAACAGCCATCGGGAGCGGGAAAGGATCACCTTCCCTACATGAAATACAACAACCGGATTTTGATTGCCGACGATAATATTTCCATTCATCGGGATTTCAAAAAGGTCCTTTGCAACCCTCGCTCTGAGGAGAAAAGGAAGCTTGCCCAGATCGAGCGGGGCCTCTTCCAGGATGGAATGGGAGACGGCGAAGCCGACCACCTGGAATACCAAAATTACCAGGTAGAGAGCGCCTTTCAGGGAGAAGAGGCTCTAGAAATGGTGGCCAAAGCCCATGATGAGGGCCAACCCTATGCCTTAATTTTCATGGACGTGCGCATGCCCCCGGGTTGGGATGGAATTGAAACCATTTCCCGCATTTGGGAGCGCTTTCCCGAAACGGAAATTGTGATTTGTACGGCTTATTCCGATTATAGCTGGGAAAAAATACTGGTTCAGCTCGGCACCACCGACCGTTTGCTCTTTTTGCGCAAACCTTTTGATACTACGGCTGTAAAACAAATGGCGCTTTCTCAGACCCGCAAGTGGAATCTTTCTCAGGAAGCCAAACGCCACGTGTCGCAATTGGAATCGGAGATTAAAGAGCGCAAACGGTCTGAGGAACGGCTCCATTATCTGGCCCACCACGACTCTTTGACCGGCTTGGCCAACCGCACCTTTTTTCATTTAAAGCTGGTGGAATATCTCGCCCAATCGGAGCTTGAAAATGGCCCTTGCCCGGCTTTGCTCTTTGTGGATTTAGACCGGTTTAAAGAAATTAATGACACCCTGGGCTATCACAACGGCGATCAAATCCTCAATCAAATTGCCAAACGGCTTTCCAGCGTGGTGGGACCCGGCACGGTGGTTGCCCGGTTCGGCGGCGATGAATTTGCGATTTTGGTTCAGGATGCCGGTACGCGGGAAGCAGCCGCTACCGTGGCCTCGAGGATTCAATTGGCCCTTGAACCCCATTTTAATATTGAAGATTTGCAGTTAGAGGTTGGCGCCTCGATCGGTATTGTTCTGTTTCCCGAACATGGTAAAGATGCTGATACGCTGATGCGGCGGGCTGATATGACCATGTCGGTTGCCAAGCGTTCCGACAGTGGTTTTACTTTTTACGATTCTAAATTCGATCACTACAGCCCGCGGCGGCTGATGTTGCTGGGTGAATTGCGCAATGCCATTAACAGTGGTGACCTTTGCCTTCACTATCAGCCGAAAATATCGATTCGCACGGGCACTGTAATTGGTCTTGAGGGTTTGGTGCGCTGGCGCCATCCCAAGCACGGCGTGATTTTGCCGGATGAATTTGTGCCGCTGGCCGAGCGCAGTGGCCTTATTAAACCCTTGTCCATGTGGGTATTGCGTGCCGCACCACGCCAGTGGGCGGCCCTCCAGGCAGCAGGTCTGGATCTCAATATTTCAGTAAACCTATCGGTGCGCGATTTGTTTGACACCCAGATGCCGCAAATGATTTTGGAACTGCTCAATACCTACAGCATGCCGTGTAACCGGCTTACCCTAGAAATTACCGAAAGTGCCATGATGGAAGATCCGGCCCAGGCGCGGTCGATTTTGACTACCTTGAGCGAAATGGGTGTGAAACTTGCCATCGACGATTTTGGTACCGGGTATTCCTCGCTGGCCTACCTTAAAAACCTGCCGGTAGACGAAATCAAGATTGATAAGTCGTTTGTGATGGAAATGGACCGCGACTCCGACGATGCTACGATTGTCAAATCCACTATCGATTTGGGGCATACATTGGGCTTGCGCGTTACGGCTGAGGGCGTTGAGGGCGCTGAATCCTGGGAAATGTTGCGGGAATTGCGCTGTGATTATGCCCAAGGCTATTTCATGAGCGGCCCGGTGGATGCTGAAAAGGTACTTGACTGGCTGGTTGCTTCCCGTTGGGGTGTGAATGCCAATGTGGCCGATTCCAAATAAGCGGGCGCACCTCCTTAAGGCAGGCGATGTTTTTTTTGCGGGGAGAAACGGTTTGCCGGTTTTGACCAGGCATGGCGGTGCGGCAGCAGCAAGGACCTTGTCTGCCTTCTGTCTGCGGCCATCATTGCTGCCCGGTCCATGCCTGCCATTCGCCCAATCACCGCCCAGTAGATTGCCAGCCTATCGTGGATGATCAAGCACTCATCAATGGGTATCTCGCCCACCACAAAGCCGCTATTGAGCAGGTAGATGCGGTTATTCGCCAAGCGGCAGCGCCCTACCACCGGAAATTGGTGCCGCAATGGGATGATGTGCTTCAGGACATTCATTTGGAATTGTGGCAGGTGCTCAACCGCGGCCAGTATTCTGGCAGTGGCTCGCTCAAGGGCTATATTTGGCGGGTGACCGCCCATACCTGTTTGGATAAAATCCGCTACAGTACCCGCTGGCAGCATCGTTTGGAACAATTTCAACATGAACCCCGCCAACCCGTGTCCACGCCGATGGCCCAGTTGCTTGGTAAAAAGGAAGCGGAAGCCGCGCTTGCCATTTTTGCCCAAATGCCCGCGGAATGCCGTACCCTTTGGAAAATGATCTTAGCCGGGAAAAGTTATCGCCAAATGAGTGACGCTTTGGGTATAAACGTAGGTGCGCTACGGGTTAGGGTGCTTCGCTGCCGCCAAAAAGCCGTGGCGTTGCGCAACCAACTCTTGGGAGAAGGTGCTCCCGGCGATGAAGAACGGCCGTAGAAAATGAGGCAATTACCATGACCTGTGCCGCCATTTCACAGCAAATTCCCTGGTTTTTAAACGGAACCCTTTCCGCGCAGGAAGCGGCGGAAGTATGGTCTCACCTGCAATCCTGCCAGGGTTGCCGCCAACACCTGAAAGATAGCGAGTTTGCCTGGGTGGTTTTTGAACAACATATTCCCACAGCTTTGATGGTTGCCCACGTAGGCGGCGATGTGCTGGCCAATCCTGCACGCCGCTTTGTGGCACAACATCTCCGCGAGTGTTCTCAATGCCGTGAAGAACTGGCCATGACCAAAGAAAGCTTGCTGGCCCATCAAACGGCGCAGGCACGTCCTGTTGAAGCGAACCCGGCGGTCGCCCCCAAACGCCATTGGCCGCGTTATTTGGCCTTGGCCGCGGTATTTTTTGCGGGTATGGGTATGGGCTTTTTAATTCACATGCAGTCGGTGTCAACAGCCAATGGTTTTGCAGAAACGCCCTTCAGCCAAACCATGGCCTTGGACCTTTTTCCCAATAGCATGCAGACCCGGGCTGGGGAAGAAGACCCGTTGGTTGTGGAAATTCCCCGGGAGATGCGCTCCATAACCCTTGTGTTCAACTCTTTGCTAGCACTTGAGCAGCAATCCCTGATTTGCCGCTTTCAGGAAGATGGTCAAAACCCCGGCTGGCAAGATTATTCATTGCAACGAGGTGCCGATGGCACATTTGCGCTTTCTTTGGCCACCAGCCAATTTCGTGAAGGAAAACGCTACGCGGTCTTGGTCACCCCATCCACGGAGGAGCGGGTACTTGAGACCTACCATTTTGTCTTAAAACTGAGGGAGTAGGCCCATCGTGGCGGTTTCCATCACTAGATCTGCCGGCCAGTTTTGGAACATCTCCCATGAAATGCCCAGGCGCCATCGTGGCAATGATGAACTGAAACCGAGTAGTTTTCCAAACGTTCCCGGCAAAATGGCGCCGTGTTTTACCGCAGTCATCTGCCGCGAAGCGGTGTTGTCTTTTTGATTACCATTTTGCTAAAGGACCATGATGATATTATCAAAATGATCTTTTTGTCGCTTTCACCCAAGGGAGACCTTAATCTTTGGCCGGGGAATCGAAAGTTTTTTCGGCACCATTCATGGGTTTATTTCCTGTTTTTACAACATAAGTTAAATAGAAAGAGATCTTGAAATAGGAGTTTGTTTTTGGGCTTCAATCTCCCCGCAAAAAATATGTGAGATTTAGCTCTTTGGCACCGGGGTTGCAGCAACAAAACCAGATTTCCTTGGCGGTCATGGTAGCGGGGTGCGGACCAGAACCTTTAAGGCTTCTTCCTTGGTTTTGATGGTCAAAAATCATGCGGGTGTTTGCTGTATGCGTTGTTACCGGGTGGGGGATGCCTGAATTAATGAAGCTCAGATTTCTAAATCTCAGGCTTAGCTTGCAAAAAAAGACTTGCCATTTTTTTGTATCGATCAAGATGCAACAGATTCCTAAAGGCGCGATCATGTAGATTAGGTTACGTTTTTGCCGATCAGCGTTACTCCAGATATTTCAGCCCGTTAGGGGTCATCTGTCCCTTCTTTCTGTAGCCTTGTTATTGTTGGGAGGCCTTACCCCGGTTCCGTGGATGCTTTCATTTCGTGTAATTTTACCCTGCTTAACTGCTGGCGACTTCTTGGGCTGTGAATACGCTCGATATCATCAAATACACCGGCCCGTGCCTCCAATTGTGTGCTGTAGATTTTCTGGTGAACACGTGTCCGTTTGAGAAGTGTTAAAAAACCTTCAGCCACTGCATGATCTGCACTGCTTGCCGCGGTGCTTATTGAGCGCACGATGTGATCGCCTTCCAAAACGCCTGGTATTCCTCACTGGTATATGGGTTTTGCCCATTGGATTTGCTGCCGTATGCGGCCATGCCATGGGTTTGTTTTATTGGGGATCCCCCGTTAAAACAAAGGGTGCCCAGAAATAGGGATGCTGATAGCGCGTGTCTTCCATGAGTGCCAGTTTGGCTTGGCGGAGGGCCATGGCTTTTGACTGGCTTTCCTGCAGGTTTTTGTAGAACCCGATCATGAAATCTGCCGTCGACTGGTCGGCTACCCGCCACAAGCTCACCGCCAAACTGGTCGCCCCAGCATAGAAAAATGCTCGGCTCAATCCAATCAAGCCCTCGCCCTTGACCGCTTTTCCCAATCCTGTTTCGCATGCAGATAAAACGACTAAATCTGCAGAAAGGGGCATGTTGAAAATTTCGTAACTCTGCAACAATCCGTTGCGTTCATGTTTTGCTTCATCGGCCAGTACCAGGCCCGAAAGCAGCGGTTGCATTTCATTGAGGACCCCATGGGTGCCAAAGTGCACGTACTTTGCTTTTGAGAGTTCAGCAGATTTTTTGACACGCGTTTCGGATGCCGATTTGCCTAAAAACAGGGTTACCTTGGCTGGGGGGAAATACTGGGCAATGCCGCGTACCTCCCGGGCAGAATGAACCAGCCGTTTGAAAGACGGTTGGGGCGTGGTGCGGGATTCTGCTTTTAGCGACGCCAGTTGTGGCGGATTGCCTTGAGCTGTTGGATAGGTGGGATCGGCGATGGCCACGAACTGGTGTTCCCAATTGCGTATTTGGCCTTTTTTGGCTTTTAATTCCCGCCAAATAGCCAAAGAGTTCACGTAGACCGTATTCCATTTGTGAACCACGTATTGCGGTTTTTGTCTTTTCAAGCCCCGCACATCGTTGCGTATCAAGCACTCAAATGGCAGGTAATGCAGGCTGCCATCGGCAATAATCACCAGGTTTTTAGCATCACCAATGGCTGGCAAGGCCTTTGCCAAAAGCGTGCCAAAAAGTTGCCGGGCCTGAGGTACAAACCTGGCGAAACTGCGGGTGCCCGGTTTGCCCAAATATTGGCGGATTGCCGTTACCTGGCGATCAATAGTTTGGGTTGCTCCCAATTCAATAATGGTGAGGTCTTTGGCCGTCAGGCAAAATAGGAATGCCTGCTCTTCCCCCAAAAAATACTCCAGCACGGCGGTATCAGAGTCAATCAGCCCGGTGAATTCTTCGCCACGGAAGGCCTCCGGATAGCGAATCCCGGCATAAGAACCGTGTTTTTGGCGGATCTCCACCGCAAGCTGTTCCAATCCCAGTTGCATGTCACCAAGTTTGCCAACCGCCTTATTTAAGATTTCGGGCGTTGCTTTGGGATTGGATTGTAACTGGCGCAATTTACGCTGCTGTAGTGCTATTTGGTCAAAAAGCGCCTGTTCTTTGGCTTTCAGGCTGGCGCTGATACCGTGTTGAAGGTCTAATCCGGCTTCTTTTAACAACTCCAACAAGCCGCGTGCCCGTGCTCTTTCACTGGTTTCGAGAGCAGCCATGCGGCTGGATTTGCGGCCGGTTTTTTGGGCGAGCACAATTTGGGATTGCATGAGCAAGCTGTAAAACTGTCTTTTTGAGGCCAGCAGAGAGGTTCTGAGATCGGTCAATTTCACTTTTTCCCGCACCTGCTCGAGGTGGGTGATGGCCTTGGTCAATGCGTCCGCGGCTTCTCCGTGGCGGGAATTTTCAAAGTGTACCCTGCCGGTACTCCACCACGCCTGGGCCAGGCCAGCTTCATCGCCGATGACCGTGGCGCTGCGGCGTGCTTCAGTGGCCAATTGCAGGGCTTTCTCGTGGTTGCCCGCGGCCAGAAAAGCATCTGCCAAAACCGCTTGGGTACGGCCCACGCCATAGCGGTTGCCCATTTGCTTGAATTGAGCAAGCGCTTCCTGCAGGGTTTGCAAGGCACTTTCGCTGTCACCTTGGCTTAACTTTAGTGTTCCTAGGTTATTAAGAGCGTCAGCCAGGCCGTTTTTCTCACTGCTTTCCGCAAATAGGCCAATGGCTTGTGTGAGGTATGCCTCTGCTTTGTCAAACCGCTGAAGGAAAGCTTCACACTGGCCCAAGTTCATCAGAACCACGGCCTCACCGGATTTGGTGCCCATTTCGCGGTAAAGGGCCAGGGCTTTTTGCAGTCGCGGTACGGCGCCTTGCGGATCTCCCATACCGCGGTAAACCATGGCCAGATTGTTGAGAGTATGTGCTTGGCCACGTTTGTCGCCTACCGCTTCACGCAAGGGCAAGGCTTTTTGGTAGGCGTTGAGTGCCTTTTGGCTTTCCCCTAGAATATTGTAGATAAACCCTTGGTTTGTAAGAATGTTGCCTTCTAAGCTGCGGTCTTTGAAGTGGGCGAATAGCGGCATCGCTTTTTGAAAAAAAGCCAAGCTTTCGCGCATTTTGCCAAGGCGCGCATAGGCTGTCCCCAGGTTGTTAATGGTCACTGCCATGCCGCGGTGGTCTTGAAGCTCTTTGCGGATTTCCAAAGCTTGGGTAAAAAAGCCAAGCGCGTCTTGCTGCTTGCCGGTACTGGTATAAAGATCGCCAATATTGTTGAGGGTTCGGCTCAGCCCGGCACGATTGGGTGTTTTTTTCCATAGCGCTAAGGCCTCTTGGAACAGCGTGAGGGCCGTTTGCCGGTCGCCCAGCGCTTCCTTGATGCGGGCCAAATTATTGAGCGTATTGGCTTCTTCTTCCTGGTCTGCCAGCTTTCGCCACAAGCCAATCGCGGTTTGATAGGCATCAGCCGCTTGCGTTAAGGCCGTTTTGGTGCCCTGGTAATGCAGCGCAAGCGCTTTGGAAAAGGCGGTTTTTGCCTCGGCAAGCCACCGGTCTTGCGGTTTGGCAGGTTTTAGGGTTTTCAGGTGAAGGGTATAGGCGCCGGGAGGCCTGTCTTTCTGCTTGCTGATAAGCTTGATTTGATGGGTCCCGGCGATTTGGGCAACGCCGTAGACGGCTTCGGTGCTGGTGGCTCCACCTTCACTATCCCAAGTGTGCCGCGGCTCTTGCCCGGGCGGCTTCACTTCAACAGTGAGGTCTACGCCATTTTGCTGGACGGTGATATGGAAAAAATCACCCGCTTTTAAATCGAGGAACCATGTATGGCTGTCACCCCAAGCGAGTTGATGTTGGCGGGTGTCTCCGAGTGTTAATACCCTTCGATCTGCTTCTTGAGCAAGACTCACGGCCGGCAATAGCAGCAAGAAATTGGTGAAAATTATCACGTTGACGGCGCTTTTTCTCCCGTAACCAATCCAAAACATACCCCTGCCTCCTTTGTCAAAAAGCGAGCAATAGCAAGCATTCATTGCGAAAAACCACTCCGCTGGATCCACTATACCCCATTACAGCCGATCTTCATTTGGGTAACGTTCGCTACGCCCGTGCGCCTTACTGGCAACGCGAATATTTGAGGAGTTAAACCATGTCGCTACTGGGCCGGAATGTTGGGTTTGTTTTTCTAACAAGCTATGCTTTTTTTCTTGCGAACGCCGCTTTTGCGGATTCGGTTTTGCTTCAGGGACGGGTAACGGATACTGCCAATGGCCAGGCCATCGAAGGGGTGATGGTGGGCTTGGATCTGGTGCCTGCCGATGGCATTTTTGAATACCAAACATCCACCGATCCCTTTGGCTTTTTTAAATTTGAAGATGTGGACAATAGTCAATTTGAGTTGCTAGCGCAGCATCCAGCTTATTTGGATAGTATGGTGCCGGTGGACTTGCGAACGGGGGGAAGTGTTCCTATTCAATTGGAAATGACCCCGATTCTGGGCACTTTTTTAGATGTGTTTGTGCAGGTGAGTGGGATTACCAGCGGTAAAAATTTGGAAGCGGTCCCGCTGGCAATCTTGCAGTTTACCGAGCCCGATGCGCCTGATCCGGTACGTACTATTACCGCCGTGACCGATGCAGACGGTCAGTATGTGTTCCGCGGTTTGGTGCCCGGTTTTTATCTGATGCGTGTCAACGATCCCCTAGATGGTACGGTCAACCCAAAATGGGAGCCCTACACCACCGAAGATCTTATGTTGCCCAATGGCGGAAAAGTGGCATTGAATCAGGATCATTTTGCCAGTGCGCTTTTGAAGCCCGTAATGCAGAACTTCACGGTGAAAGTGACGGGTTTCGACCCCGTTTCTGAGACCGCCGATGCGCCGCTGGCCAATGCGGTGGTAGAACTGAGCGGTGTGGACTGCGGTGTGGCCGCTGGTGCGCCCATTGTGCCCGTGCGCACGGCGGTGACTGATGCCAACGGCATTGCCCGGTTCAGTCAATTACCGGCCATCTGCTGGGATTTGGTGGTCAAAAAGGCGGGCTATGAAATGGCTACGCCCCAAATAACCGTGGAACCCGATGCCAATGGTGATTTCATTCCGGGCAATACCGGAACCAACCCACGGGTGGTGCCATTAAATCTATTGTTTAACCAACTTTACCTCTATCTTCACAGCCCTTACGGCGATGTGGATCCGCTTATTTATTTTGGTCTTAATGTGCAATTGCAGGGCACCAAAGACACGGCCACCGAGGGGATTCTCCGCGATGGAAGGGTGGCCGAAGGGTTTGATCAGCAATTTTTTGCCAATTTAGTCCCAGGCAAATACCGGGTTTTTGTGGAAGGTCAGGCAGCCAATGCTTTCTTCCCTGTACGGCCTTATTTTTCCGCGTCGGCCTATGTAGATGTGGCGCAAGGCCAATGGACCGATTTTCATTTAGACCTCGATGTAGCCCCTGCCATTATTCGTGGCCGCCTATTCGCCGCGGAAACATCGGGAGAAATTCCGGAACTCGGGTTTTTGACTGGACCGCCCATTTACCAGGCCAAACAACAGGTGGGCATTGCTTTTATCGAGAAAGAAGCAGATCCGCTGTTACCGCTGGGCCAGCGCCAGGTGTTGGTGGATACCGATGCCGAGGGATACTTCACGTTTGAAATACTTCCCAGTTTATATGGCATTCAAATCCAGGCTTTAGATACCTATTTTGGCAGCCATATCCGGTCGCGCAACCAAAGCACGGACATTGCCGCGGAAAAGGAAATAGTGCAGGGTTGGCCTTTTTATCAAACGTGGCCCGCGGCATTTGTGGCACCACTGCCGCCGAGTAATGGCACGGGCAAGGCAGGTGAGCCCCTGGTTTTCCGCTCAAAACAAGAATACCAGCTCGACCTTTTTATCCGCCGTCAGCGCAATCATATTACCGGTGAGGTGGTTTTCGATGGGGCCGATCCCACACCTGGTGATCTGGTTTGGGAACAGAGTGGCAGGGCCACGCTAACCTCCATGGCCCGCGGAAACATAGTGGAATCGGAGCTGGACCAAGGTGCGGGTGGCCGTGCACGCTTTCTGTTCCGCGATCTGCCACCTGGTACCTATACTCTGGGCCTGGCGCACCCGCGCAATACCTTTACCTATGATGGCAGCAGCACGCCTTTTGAAGTCACGCTGGACACCTGGCAGGCACCGGGTGTTCTACCACTTACCGATCCATTGCTCCGCGGACCAGAGCTACCGTTTGATGCCATTGATTTGCCCGATAGTCAAGCGATTTACACACCGAGCACCACCACGCTCAACTTTGAATACAAACGCTGGAATGGGGTGAGTTACGAAAGCTTTGCCGGCCCTCCGGGCTTTTCTTTTAAAGAGGTAGCCTATACGGGGGATTTTCGCTTTGCTGGCGGCATTCCAGTTGGGCCGTTCACCTTTTGGGTTCGGGTTCTTGGTTGTGGTTCGCCCGCGCCTATTTTTCAAGGTGAGATCACGGCTGAAGGCGCAAATGAAACCTTCAAGGTGTTCTGCGGTGGCGATATGAACAACACGACTCCCGGATTACCGCCAAACCCGGTGGTACAGAGTTTCCGCGTTGTCAGTGCGGCCGATCCCACTTATTTTGTGGAAAACACCGAGGTGCAACTATCTGGTGCTCCCGCGGTTACTATTAGTGAACAGGGTCAACCCTTTGTCTTTTCAAGCTTGATGACGGTCACTGGTGCCGACAATGACAACTGGGTTTTTTCAAGTGCTGCAACACGGGTGGACAATCCGGTGACACTTGAGTACATCACCACCGTGCTAATGGCGCGCGGCACCAGAATTGTGGGCGAGGTGACGCGCAATACGCCGAGCCGTGCCACCGAAGGCATTGAGGGGGCAATCGTGCAGGTGCTCGACCGCTATGGCAATGTGCTGCGCGAAACCGAGACCGATGCCAGCGGCAATTATAGCTTTGCCGCTAACTTGCCTGGTTCGCAAACCATTTTTATGGATATCCGTGCTCCGGGTTTCGAGCCATTCCGGCGCCGTTTTACCCCGGGCCAAGATCAAATTATCATACCAGACCCGCTCGACCCGCAATCTCAAGCGCTCATGACCGTGAATGCATTGCTCAAGCCTTTGCCGGCGCCCCAAGTGGGTTCGGTGGGCCTGGATCGGGCAGGCATGTTCCTCACGGGTGTGCGCAAGGTTGGTAATCAGGATAGTATGAGTGCCGCACAAGCGGCCGCCGCACTCACCTTGACCTTTGAAGTGAGCGGTTCTGCGCCCCATTTTAGCTATGATTTGCCGGCCTACGACCGGCCCAATGGAAGCGTCAACGCGGTCGAAATGGTTGAAATTACCGATCCCATTTCAGAAATATGGCTTGTGGACCCGCGCCAATTTCCCGACCAGCCTGCACGTGGCAGCACCGTTCCGGGTAATCCCTACAGCGATGTTCCGGTGACCTTAACCCTGCCCGATGAGTCGAATTACCGTGCGGTGCGGAACTTCCTGGATAAGTTGGGAGAATCTGGTGCGGCCCAGGTCACTTATGCTCAGGCCCATTTTTTACAGACAGATGATGTGAGTCAGATGTTTACTGGCCGGGGTACCCTGGGATTGTGGACGCTGCCGCCCGGTGACTTTCAACCCGTGCTCATTGTGGTGAGCAAACGCGGGGCGATTAAAATTCATCCGGTCGCCTTTACCGGCGCGCTCATGGGCCGCGAGTTAAAGGGCGCCGTGCTGCCGCCCTGGCTGGCTTTTGTGGGTGAAGCGCTGGATATTGCCGCCAGCTTGCCCGAACCTCTGCGCGAAGAGGCTTTGAAACAGATTCAGCCGAGCGGACGGTTTACCATTCGCCCCCAATTCAGCCTCACGGTTCAGGAAAATGCCAGTTTCCCCGGGTTTTTAATCTACGACTATGACTTGGGGGTCTCGCTAAAAGAGGGGATTGGCACGCCGGCCAGTGGCATGTTGGGCTATGCGCCGGGAACTTTGGGTTTGCAACTCAATGCCAATGCGTCGATGAAACTCTTGGGCAAAGAGCAAATCTTACAATTTGGAGTTTCCGGCAGCGCTACCACCACCGATGATCTGGATATCAGTGAGTACTTGCCCAAGCGCTTATTTGGCCTGCGGGTGGAAAATCCCACTTTGCGGCCCGGGATCGAGGTCTCTACCTTGTTTTCAAATATCTTAAACCCGGCGGATCCCTTGGAGAGCAGGCTTACACACAGCGTATCTGGTTCAGTGATCTCGGAAGTTGAACTGAACTTGAACCGCTTTACCGGCAAAATCCCGTCGCTTGGGCCCATTTTGAAAGTCTTGGATACCACCAAGATCCTCCAAACATCCGCGGTACTTTCCGGGGCTGCCAAACTCACTTCGCAAACCTCGTGGAATACCTTGCGTCCGCGGCAATTTGAAACCGGTTCTACCACATTCGACCATCGCTTGCGGCGCCATGTCTTTGGCGGAAATGAAGATGTGGTGCCACCCGCGGGTTTGGAAAATAAATTCAGGCTCGGGCTGAACTTGGGACTTGGTTTGCGGCTGAAAATCCTCAATGGCCGGGGAAAGGCCACCGGCTCTCTGGTATTGCAAGGCGAGAAAGTAGACTTTCCCCAAGTGCCGGAACCCGTACCGGTTGCCCAAATTGAAACCAATTTACAGGCCGATTGGCCAATGGTCACGCGCATTCGCGGGGCCCTTGCCGCCCGGTTGGATGCGAGCCTGGATTTAACCCTGATCGAGTTCAACAAGTCCTGGGAATGGGAATTGTTCAAATTCGAACACGAGTTTGGCACGGATTCAGGGCAAAAACGCGCAGCCACCATTAATCCGGTGTTTGATTGGATACCCTTGCACGTCAATACCATTGCGGTGGGTCCGGAACCGGGCGATTTTATGGGTGGGGAGCCCCTGTTGGTCAACAATTTCACGGCAACCGGATCCTATGATCTGGCGATGAACCAAGTACCTGGCAACCTCTTCACCGATTGGGATGCAGATCGGTCTTTGTCTGTGCTTCATTTCTCCCAACGCCAAAATCCCGCCAGTTGGACCGCTCCGGTTTTGGTTGCGGAAGCGCCCGCAATGGTGGCAGCCGCGCTCCATGGCCTAGCAGACGGCCGCTGGCTTGCCGTGTGGTCCCAAATTGAAGCCGCGCAACTGCAAAACCCTTTTGCCAGCCACGATCTTTACTACTCATTGGGAACCTCCGATGGGCTTTCTTGGTCTGCGGCCCAACAAATCACCAGTCTTGGTGGCACTGCCTTCAAACTGCGGCTCACCTCGAATGCGGTCAACACCCAACTCATTTTCTTAGATAGTGAGAGCAGTGGTGTTGGCAGTACGCCGGGCATCAAAGGCATGGTGTTCGATGGGGTGAGCTGGGGCAGTGTGACACTGCTGCAGGCGTTGCCCAATCTCCTGGATTTTGATGCCGCGGGGGCGGGACATGCGAGCATGGAACCCACCCAGATCTTGTCTCTTCTCAGCGATGGTACGATTCAAACCATTGCTTGGGACGGCACGGCCCAAACCGGGCCAGAAGTTTTGGGTACCGAAGGAAATGGCGCTGGATCGGTCATTTCGGATGGTGCGGGCCGCTTTTTTGCCGCATGTTTTCAACCGGGAACTGGCTTGACGCTCTTTGAGAAAATTGGCGCGGCAGTTTGGACACCCTTGGCCACGTTACCACTTGCCACCCAACCGTCTCAGCTAGCCGCCGCATTTTTAGACGATAGCGGCTCACCGGGGCTGCAAATAAGTTGGCTGACTTCGGGCAGTGACAATGGCGTGCACACTTTGGCTACCAGTTTGAGTGGTGCTTTGGTTGCACCGGAATCCGCGGTAGCCAAAGCCTCGTTGGGCGATTATGAGCGCTTGCGCACGCTTGGCTTGAGCGGCCTAACCGCACTGGTTGGCGTTCTTTTCGACAACGGTCCCGAGCTTTTGCAAATGTTTACCGTGGGGGCTTTTGCGGTTCAAATTGCACCTCAAGCAGGCTTGGCAGTCAGCGAAGGTGGGCCGGAAGATCAGTTCGAGGTGCGCTTGAGCCAGGCGCCCACCCATACGGTGACGATACCGCTGAGTATTAACGTGGCCGGTGAGGCCCAGCTCAGTTCCCAAGAGCTTGTATTTACGCCGGAAAACGGGACAGACCCCTTGAGTGTAGGGGTAGCTGGCATCTCCGATGGCCGGGTGGATGGCGATCAATTGCTGATCATTGAAACAGGTGCGCCGGTAAGTGATGACCCGTTCTTCAGCGGTCTTACTGCCGGGCAATTGCCCGATATCCAGGTTTGGGTTATCGATGATGGCCGGTTCGCACCGCCCCAGGCGTTTTTCGATCAGGCCGCCACCTGGCCTGTCAACTCGGTGCTCGATTTGGTAGCGCTGCTCAACAGCCTGACGGATTAATTGGCCCGATAGATCCTTTTGCAGGCAGAAACGGTGCCCAAGGACTTGGGCCAGATCTGTTCCAAGTCCTTGGCACTCTCCAGAGTCCATGGTGGTCGGCAATTCAAAATGAAGTTATGGCTTTTTTTCCGGGCATGCAGCGGATTTGTTTCAAAAAATGCGGGTTAGGGTTTTTTTGACTTTTTCAATACATAGTGTTCAATTGCCATTTCACGCCGTTTTGCAATTCGGTTGCGGAAATCAAAACCTTCCAGCTTGATTTCCATACACATTTCGCGGATGCGGGAGCGCAGCCGGTAACTCACCATGGCCTTGTGTTCCATTTCGCTAACCGCATCATTTGGCGCATCGCGGGCTTCCCGCAGTTTTTTAGAAGCTTCCCATGAATTGCCCTCAAAAACATCACTGGGTTTGCGGCCTTTGGCATTGCCGGGGCTTTCTTCCTGAATCGATTGCCAGTGGTTGCAGGTGAACAAGGTCGGCAAGTTCCGGCCATAGCGTTCATTAATAATGTACCCAATATTGTCGAGCACCCATACCAAGTTCCCGCTTATTTCGGTACCCAGGTCGTCGACGACCAAAACTTTGGCATTGAGCAGCGGCCGCAGAATGCTTTCATAAGTGATTGAGTTTTTATTGAAACTGAAGCGAATCAGTTTAAACAGTTCGTTGTACTCCACAAATTTGACCTGATGCAGTCCGCCGTCGATGAGGTCGCGTAATAACGAGCAGATAAGCCTGGTTTTGCCACGGCCGCTGGCGCCATAGAGCAAGAGACCGAATACATCGTCGCTGGGTTTGTTGTGCACAAAATGATCGAGGTAGCGGTCGCGCAACATGCGGCAAATCGTTAAGGCCCGTTGCTGGGAGGCAATGGCCAACTCGTTGCGGGATGGGCCGCCGTTGGGAATAAAGGGCTTGCGGCCACTACTGGCTTTACCTTCGAGGGTAGTTTGCCAGTATTTTGGCGGTAAGTTTGCTGCTTCCAGAAGTTTCTGCATCCGTGCCTGAGCGCCGCAAATACAGGGCTTGAGAACTCGGTAACCGTCTTTCTCTCCCCATAAAAACCCGCGGCCACCACATAGATCACAAGCCTTGCTTTCGCTGTTGCCCGCGGCTTGCGCGTGCACCTGTTGCGCCTGATGCTGGCAGTATTCAGAAAAAGTGTTGCCGCTGGATTCTGGTTTGGCAGGTGGTTTCATGGTGATACCCAACTCCCCGTCGATTCATAAAGCGGGGATGAACTCTATAATAGGAGAACTGTTGAAATCTGGCCTGGGAGTTTGCCAGATCTAAAAAGAATCCTAACATGGCTTGGTCAATTGTCGATTCATAAACCCTTGGTGCGCGCTTTATGAAAATCAGACTAATGACTACCTGGACTGGGCACAAGAAAAACCGGCTACGGGTCTTTTAACCCGCAACCGGCTTCTTAAAAATCACTAGGATGAAATTTTAGCTTAGATGCGGGCTGCTTTTTGCGCGCCGGATGAAGAACATACCGGCAAATGCCAGGAAGATGAGCATCAAGACCATGGCTAGCGGCTTTAGGGCCGGTACAGTGCGCACGGGCTGGTTCAGCGTTTGGGTTGGGTCGCCGGTCACGGTGGCCAGGTAACACTGGTCGGCCGCGGCATTAATAGCCAGGGTGGCGGTACCGTTGGATCCGAGTTCAACACCTGAGACCAGGAGGACCCAATTGCTGGGATCGGCATCACAGGCGTTGAACACATCTACCACACAACCCGGTAAGCCGGTGATGATGATCGGACTGCCAATGGTGGCTTGAATGGTAACGTCCTCGCAGACAATCGCGGGAGGCAGGAACTCGATGAAGCGTGCGCTCACACTCGCAATTTTGGTTTCTACCAGGTTGCCGGAGCGGTCGATTTCATGGACACCGCCGCCATTGGTGGTGAGAATATTGCCATTGGGCAATTCATAGGCGCCGCGATAGCCGCCTAAGCTGGCTGGGTCATAGACGCCAACCACGGCTCCCGCCGGTGTAAATTCTACCACGCCTTCCTGGCTGCCAATAAAGT
This sequence comes from Epimenia babai, assembly GCA_011762755.2. Classification (NCBI taxonomy): domain Eukaryota; kingdom Metazoa; phylum Mollusca; class Solenogastres; order Cavibelonia; family Epimeniidae; genus Epimenia; species Epimenia babai. The sequence continues at coordinate 61,735 of WURV02153235.1, forward strand.
TGCCCACCAGCACATTGCCACTGGCCGTCATATTGATTTGCTCTGGGAAACCATCAATAGCGCTGAAATTATCGAGAAATGTTCCGGTGGTGTCATAGCGGTGAATGGCATCACTGGTGATCCCACCCACCAGAAAATCACTGGCCCGCTCAAAGATATCGAAGGGCGAGTCCAGCCCACCAGCACCATTGGCGACAAAATTACCGATGTGGTTGCCATTGCTGTCGAATTGAGCGACTGCATCGTCGTTGGCACCCCCGCCTACCGTTACCAACAGGGTATTGTTGGGACCGGGCGCAATCCCGCGGATATTGTCTAAGATCGAGGTGTCCGGACCGCCGGCAGGCGCGAAAATACCCAGGTAGTTGCCGTCTAAATCGTAGGCTTGTACCACATCCTCCAATTGGTCGGAGACCAGAATCGAGTTGCCGTCGAGACCGGGAATGGCGCAAATGGGCGTGGACAAATTGGTTGGATCGGCCGGGATAAAGTCTGGATCCACCAAATTGCCGGTATTGGGATCGAAAGCCATCACCCGGTCGTTGGTTGATTCGGGAATCAATAACAGGCCACTGGCCCCGCCGCGCAACATGGCCAAGGCCCGTGCCCGGGCACCACTGTCCCTTACGGGTGCAGGTCCTGGTGCAGCTTGTTCCTGGCCCGAAGCCTCTATTTCCTCAGGTGTTTGCGCGCTTAAGGGCAAGGCCGCAGCCAACAAAGCAGTTAAAATGATGTTTCTCAATGGGTTAATGCCCATGATTCATTTCCTCCATAGGTTTTTGCACAAAAAAGAAGGGGTTCCTGCTGGAACCCTGGTTTAGATGGAGGTAAATGCTCTTAGCTTACGGCACGATTCAAACGCCCGCACGCTAGGCCTCATCCATAAATCAAAAAGAACGCGTTATAAGGGTAATGAAAAAAGGCGCCCGCGTTTGCAAGGCGCCTTTTTGGCTTTCATCAGGATGCTCTAAAAACTAGCTCCTGTGGACAGAAGTAGATGGGAAGGTCTTGGGGGCCCGAGGAAGTCATCCAATCAATTTTAATATGTTCCCGGGCCGGTTCGAGAAAGTAAACGTGTTCGCTGTACGGCAAGGCCGATTCGACCGGGGCATCGATGGCCACTTCACCATCGCGGTTCCGGTGAATGCGAAGTGAGGCAATGGTGTTCACCCCGAATCTTTCCGTGGCCCCATTGATGATTTTTAACTGGTCTTGGGTATTGTCGTCAAAATCCACGCCGTCGACCAAGATCAGGCCCAGCTTGAGGTGGGTACTGTCAAGAATGGTTTGAATTTCATCTTCCAGGCTTGCAACCATTTTCTGCGGATCGCGGTAGCTGACGACGAGAAAGTGATGGTAGAGATCGTGCCAATTAAAGCCGTTGGGCACGCTGGAATTTTTTTGGTAGTGGGTGAAAATTTCCTGATAGTAGTCGTGTACGCGCTCAGATGTCATGCCCGCACAAAAATGAAGGACGTGTTGGCCGTTTTGAATGGCATCGATGGCAAAATTAATCAGGGCGGCACTTTTGCCAACGCCTGATCGCGCCAGGATAATCCTTAAGCCGACTTCCGGGTTGCCAGTTACTGTTTCCAAAAGCCGAATTGGGTGGTGTTCGTTGCCGTCTTCCGTGCTCATAATGCCCCTCTTTTCCAGAGCACCGTTGCTCACCCCGTCAAAGCCCGCAGGTTCCCCCCTGGGACGCAAAAATTCTGACGGCATGCTGGGGCAAGCGGGCCCCTTAAATTTTTGCAATACCGCCATAAATCGCGGTTTTTTGCATCGCGTTTATGGGTATTTAATCTATCTTAAACGCATTACCTGGGGGATTCAATGACTTTCTGCGGCAGGGCGTTTTGCCTGCCGGGCTTACCCAAATGGGGGCGCAATGACCCAGGTGCCAATCTGCGGCTCCATAACCTATGACGATGCTGGCCGCGCATTCCCCGTGCTGGCGCATTGACCCGCAAAGGCATCCAGCCTATGATGGGCATTCTGTGCGCGGGAGGGCAGCAATTTTATGGTTGAGTCTTTCTTCCATCCCATTGCCGGAATGCTCTCATTCTGGCCTACGGTATTTCTCTTGGCGGGCCTTGGTGTTACCGCGCTGAAGTACGGTGCCGATTGGCTGGTTAGTGGTGCGGCCAACCTGGGTTTCCGATTTGGTATTTCGGCGGCCATGATTGGATTGACCGTGGTGGCTTTTGGCACTTCTGCCCCCGAATTGGTGGTTTCGGTCATGACCGCGGCCCAGGGGAAACCGGAAATCTGCCTGGGAAATGTGATTGGTTCCAATGTGGCCAATACGCTTTTAATTTTGGGATGTACCGCGCTGGTTTTTCCACTTGTCATTAATAGGGCGAGCTTAAAAAGCGAAGTTCCTCAAAGTTTTGCCGCCATTTTGATCGTCTTCGTTTTGGCGATTTTAGGACCGGGTCTTTCGCGGCTTGACGGTTTTCTGCTACTGGCGATTTTTGCCAGTTGGATGATTTGGGTGAGCCGCAAAACCCTGCTAGCGCGGCGTGAACAGGAACGCCGCAATGCAGAAAATGCTTCCCAGGGCCTCGAATCCGAAGCCATGGTCTTTCACCGCCGCCACTGGTGGATCGATCTTTCCCTGATTGTGATTGGGTTGGTGCTTTTGGTTTTGGGCGCAGACTTGCTGGTTGTTTCAGCGGTTTCCACCGCACGGGCTCTTTCCATCCCCGAAGTGGTGGTTGGCTTGACCCTCGTGGCCATTGGCACCTCGCTTCCTGAATTGGCCGTGAGTTTGGTTGCTGCCTGGCGCCGTCAGACCGATATGGCGGTGAGCAATGTCATGGGTTCCAATATTTTTAACGCCCTGCTTATTTTGGGGGCAGCCGCCCTGATTTCGCCGATCAGCCTGGCCAAACCGTCTTGGCCCTTAACCCCCGCGTCTGCGACCTTGGGCGCTGATATTCCGTTTTGTGTTTTGGCCTGCGGCATGATTTGGCCACTAATGGCCCACCGCAAACGCCTGAGCCGGTTTCAAGGTGGATTTTTACTGGTTCTCTACACCAGCTACCTCGGTTGGCTGGTGCTGCGGAGCATTTAAGCGCGGCGCTTTTAACGTGAGTCATCCGGCAATGGCAAGCCAGTGATGGTCCCCGAAGCTTTGCCCGCGATGAGATGGGATTCCGGTTTCAATTCAATTAGGACTTCTTCTTTAAAAAGTTCCAAGACTATGGTTTCTCCCTTTGCCAGCGGTTTGGGTACCTTGAAGCCGTTTTTAAATACTAAAACGGCAAACCCATTGTTGTGGCTGCTTTCAATTTCCGCTTTTTGATATCCGTCAAATTTGGCGCCGCCAGTGGAGTTGTCTTTTTTGATTTCCCATTTCACTTTACTGATATCACTCATTTTTTGCTCCTCGTTCACAAGAAAATTTTGCGCCACACTAGGCCCGGCCTGTGAGGCGCAATCGCCAAGCTGACTGATGCTGCGGCCCGTTTTTGAGAAACAGGCCGCAGGGAAATTGGCTGATAACCGGATATGGCAAGGGTGATACCAAATTTGAATTGCTCTTTTTTTGGCGTTAAAAAATTTTAAACCAGGGAAATAGCTCGAGCTGATTAGGAATTTAATTGAACCTTTTGTATCCGGTTGGCATTTGCAGACAAGGTCAGAAAGAAGATCTGGCGTTTGGGATTTGGGAACTTTGGCAGGTTGCCCAATCCACCTCATTGCCTGCTTGTGAGGGCCGTTTTGGATCTGGTCTGCAAATGCAAAAGGGTCCTGGAATCATGGCGGCGAGCCAGATACAATTCACTCTTCTGGATACGCTTTCTCATCACCTGCCACAATGGATGAAATATGAATGGCCAAAACCAAGATGCACCGGGCAATCTCGCCGCCTTGGCGCAAATATCGCAAATTCTCAACCAATCTCTGGACCTCCATCAAGCCCTGCATCAATCTCTGGAAGTGATTGTTGAGGTAATGAACTTGGCTACAGGATGGGTATTTTTGCGTCAAGCTGATGGGCATTATCAGCTGGCTGCCCACTATGGCCTGCCAGCGGGGCTGCAGCCATGTACAGCTGTTTGGGAGGGCAGTTGCCAGTGCAATGCCATGGATCGTCTGGGAAAATTAAATGGTGCGGTCAATATGATTCAATGCAGCCGGATCGAAATGGCCACCGGTTCCACTGAAGGGCTGCAGTATCACGCCAGCACACCGTTGAAAACGCCCCGTTCAAATATAGGTATCTTAAACGTGGCAGTATGTGAAACCGGCAAATTAACCCAGCGCCAATTAGCTCTATTGGCTTCGGTTGGCAGCCAAATGGCGGTGGCGGTAGAGCGGGCGATGCTGTTTGAGCGCATGCGAAGCCGCAGAGTCCGCGAGCAGCGGGCTTTATTGCGGCTTTCTAATGCGATGTTAGCTCACGGTGAGCCGGGCCATTTGGCTGGAGAATTCACCCGGATTAGTGGCGAAATCTTTGATGCAGACCTTTGTCTTGGATTTCTCGGCGCTGTTCAACAAGGGGAACCCGTCTTTCGTTTGGTGGCCGGGGATGGCGCGAGAACCTATTGGCCGCCGGAAGGCACGGCCATCCGGCCATGCATGAAGGCGTTGAACATCATTTGGCAAACCGGCCGCATTTTACAAGTGCTCTTTGAAAATCAAGCGGGGCCACCGCGGCGCTGGCGGTTGTTTCCCTTTAGTGAACCCACTTCAGATGTGCATCGTGAGCAAATGGGTCAAACGGCGCCATTTTGGGAATATTGGCGGCAATTTGAGTTCCAGTCCGGACTGTTTGTGCCGGTTTGTACCGTGGATAAGAAACGGGTGATTGCCATGCTGTGGATCTTTCACAAATCCCGCAAGACCCTGGCCATGGATGCCCACCTGCCCACCTTGGTTGCCAACCAGGCGGCATTGGCCCTGGAGCAGGCGCAATTGCATCAGGTACAAAAAACACAGCGGGCTTTGGAGCACGAGCTTCATTTGGCACGCGACATTCAAACCCGCTTTTTACCACTGGCACCGCCCGCTACCAATGGCTGGCAATGGGCCGCGCGCTATGAAGCCGCCCATCAGGTAGGCGGTGATTTTTATGATTTTATCGATTTGGGCAACGGCAAATACGGGGTCGTGGTGGCCGATGTCATGGGCAAGGGGATTCCCGCGGCCTTGGTGATGGCACTTGCCAAAACCCTGACGCGCACCATGGCAAGCACCTATGATGGGGTTCTTGAGGTTTTGCGTCAAGTGAATCACGGCCTATTGGATCACCTGCGGCTGGATAGCTTTCTCTCGCTTTTTTATGGGGTCTTGGATTTGCAAAGTGGTGCCTTCTCCTATGTAAGGGCAGGCCATAATCCGCCCCTTTTTTGGCGCCGAAAAGAAGCGCAAGTTAGCTTTCTTAAGGGGACAGGCATGGTTTTGGGTGTTGCCGATGCGCCCGTTCTGGAAGAACGCCAGATCCAATTAAAGCCAGGCGATCAGGTAGTTTTTTACACGGATGGGTTGACCGAAGCGGCTCGTGGCGATGGCGCGTTCTTTGGAGAACACCGCTTGGCCACGTTATTGCGGGATCATCATCAGCTTTCAGCGGAATCATTGGCCGAAAAAATCCAAACCGCGGTGCAGCAATTCGCCCGAGGGGCACCTGCCTCCGACGATTTTACCCTGGTAATTCTCAAACGGGAGGGTTGAACCCTAGGGCGAGTCCGGCTTGAAAACGTTTTCTTTTGTGTGTTTTTTTATCGAATTCGGGGCTGTGAAAATTTCTTATAAAAGGTATAATGTCTAGTGTCAGTTAATTACATAAATTGAAATTTTCAATCGTCTTATTCGGAATTTACGATTGCGGCTTTTTTTACAATAGCTGCCATATTAAATACTGGGGTAAGGCGGCTTCGTTCACATGCTAACAACCTTCAGGTCCATGCTTGAAAGCTGGCGACAGCGGCCTGCATGTAGACTTGGTTTTCAAGGTGTTTTCGCATGCGTCAGGGATTTTGGGAGACAACTAAGCAGCCAGCCGTGGTGATGCGGGAAGAGCAGCCGTTGGTGCCAGCATTAACGGTGGTGACCCACCCAGACCCGGAAAGGGTAGGGGAAACGGCGGTATTGCGTGCTTTGGCACATAAACGCCGCCAGCCATTATCCCGGCTAGAACCGCGGTTTTGTCCTCCACAATCCGCCTTTGGCAGACCGCTGGAAGATCCTTACCTAAGCCGCTCTCCGCTTGCTTTAGAAATGAATCAAGCTGGCCAAATTACTTTTTTCCGCGGGTCGATGAAAACGGCGGTGTTGGTGGGCGGACAGCCATTAATAGATGGTATGGCTGTGGCAACAGAAGCGCTGGAGCGCGGGGTGAGCTTAAGTTTCAATGACCGTATCTTGCTTTTGCTCCACTGGGCGCCCGCCATGGATCAGGTTTTGGCGGGACGCTACGGATTGGTAGGGCAGAGCGATGCCATGGCTTTTGTGAGAGCCGAAATGGAGAGAGTTGCCGATCTGCCTGTACCGGTTTTATTGCGTGGTGAATCGGGAACGGGGAAAGAATTGGTTGCCCGTGCCATTCACGCGATTGCTGCGGAAAAACGGCCCTTTATTCCGGTAAATATGGGCGCTGTTCCGCCAAATTTGGCAACCTCGGAACTTTTTGGCGCGGTTAAGGGCTCCTTTACCGGTGCTAGCCGTGATCAAATTGGTTTCTTTCGCCAAGCCCATGGGGGTACTCTGTTTCTAGACGAAATAGGAGAAGCTTCCCCCGAGGTCCAGGTACTGATGCTGCGTGCTCTGGAAACGGGTGAAATCTTTCCGGTTGGTTCTCAACGGGCGATGAACATTGATGTTCGCCTGATTGCTGCCACCGATGCCAATTTGGAAGCCATGTTGAAAACCGATTCTTTTAAAGCGCCTCTTTTGCACCGGCTTTCGGGGTTTGAATTGTGTTTGCCACCGTTACGCCATCGCTTAGAAGATTTTGGCAGGCTCTTTTTTCATTTTGCCCAGGAAGAATTAAAGCTGCTGGGTACACAGGCTATTCCCAATCGAATGGAAGAAGACGGGCCCTCTTGGCTGCCAGCTTCATTGGCCAACCGGCTGCTTCTTTTCCCTTGGCCGGGCAATGTGCGGCAATTACGTAACACGGTGCGCCAATTAGTGATTGGCTGCCGCGGTCAAGAGGGGTTGAAAACGGTTCCCAAGGTTGAACGTATGCTGGCTGTGCCACAAGGTGCTAAGCAGGACAACCGGCCTGTTGCCCCGCAAAAGATACACCGCAATTCCTCAGAAATAGGTCCCTCCGATATAAAACTAGCATTGAAAAAACACGATTGGGAACTCAAGGCTTCGGCTGTGGCTTTAGGGATCTCACGGGGTACCTTGTATAACCGGATAAAAAAAATGCCAGAAATCCGCATGGCCGCAAGTCTTTTGAAGGATGAAATTTTGGAAGCCCTTGCGGCCCATGCGGGGTCGGCCGCCCAAGCTGCCCGGGCCTTGGAAGTTTCTGGCCCGGCACTGCAACGCCGCATGAGTGAGCTGGGTCTTTCTTGAATGATCCAGGTGAAGCTGAGGATGCCTAATGCGGCGAGATGCTGTCCAAGACCATTTGCAAGGGGGAAAAATGAAAACTTTTTTAGATCGTATTCTCCACTGGGTTAAAGTCTTTTTTGGCTGGTTGACCAGCCGCTCAGGCAGCCGGCCAGAGCCCGGGGATTTTAGTCATGAATTGCGGGTAATTTATGCCCAAATTGGTGATGAAAAGTTTGCGCTTGTCGGTGCCCAGCCGCTGAGGCCTGGCGGGTCATTGGTTTTGGGCTATGAGGGTGACCTTCCTGAATTGCAGTTTGAAAGCTACAACCCGCTAGAGCCCGGCCTGCCAATCGGTGGTCATGGCAGCAAACAAAAGGAAATAGGCTTTAAGGTGAAGGAAGATGCCCGGCCCGGGCGCTACTTTTTCCGCGTAACCATTGCAAAGCAAGAACCCCTAGAGGTTTTGTATCAACACTTCTTGGAAGTAAAAAAAGAGGGGATCGAAGCGGTTCGTTTTCGATTGAGCCGCCAAGAAACTCACTACAAACTAACCCTCAAGGTTTTTTTGCAACCCAAAACCTGGATTAAGGTGGCATATGAGAATTTGAATTTAAGTGGCCACTCACCCGCGGAGAATATTTATGTTTATTACATCGCCAAGCAGGAACACGAGGACTCAAACCAGCTAAGATTTCCCGATTACATAAAAGTTGGCCCGCGGGAGGATCTCACCCTTCCCCTGCGCTTTGACGGTCCATCCATGCAGGTAAGAACCAGTTTGGTGCCACCCAAAGAGCCGTTGGCGGAGGTGGTGGGCGGCGATGATGCCGATCTAGAAATTCCGCCCCCAGGTTTTGCGGGGCCGCACTAAAAATTCGTGCTTGAGAAACTGGTTTTGCTGTACCACCGTGTCGATCTTTGAAGGCAGGCCACTCCGGTTTTTGGCGATCATTTTGGCTTCGGAAAACGCCACCGCCAAAGCTTTTGCCTCAGGTAAATCTGGCCGTAGTGCCAAGGCTTTTTCCGCGGCGCTCAAACCCGCTGCGCGTGATGCCGGATTATTACTGCTACGGTATTCAAACAAATACCTGCGGGCGCTTGCCATTTGTACATAGGGCGAGTTGGGCCATAGGGCCAATGCATGATGTAATGGGGATTTAGCCAGTTCAAGCTGGGGGCGGGGGTCCTCGCCGATTTGAACGAGCACCTGGGCCCAAAGGGTATGCAGCCGTCCTAAAGAGCGCAACGCCTCTACATCACTGCCATTTCGCGCCAGAATTTTTAAAAAACCGTCTCTTGATCTCTGTAGAAATGGCAGGGGATTGGTGTTGCGGTCTTGGGCTTCTTCGGCCAACATGCGGTCAATACTGGCCAGGCAAAGCAAACTTTCACTGCCCTTGGCCGCCTTGCTGGCCAACGCTCTGGCCGTGACCAGATCCTCGGCTGGGTCTAAGCCGGCCCGGATATGGAATTTGCCGCGGTAATAATGCATCCAGGCCAAGTTCTGCAAAAACCGGCTCGAATGAGGCGAAAATTCGAGGCAGGTGCGGTAAGCGCGCACGGCTTCATTGAAATACGCTTGGCCGCGCTCGCCCCGTTCCCACGCCTGGCGGTAAAGTGCTTGGTAAACTGAGCCCATGGCATTGTAGAGATGGTGGGTGTTTTTTGGCTCTAAAGCCAGGCCCGTTTCGTAGTGTTCCAAGGCGCATACGGCAAGCACGGGGTCTAATGAGCCGTTCTGCAGATCGCCATTTTGTGCCCAACTCAGCAGGGTTCGCCCCAATTGGTAATGCAAAACCCAGTGTTCCGGGTGGATGGCAATGGCCTTCTCTATATTGTGTGCCGCGGCCTCCAGCCAAACTCCCGCCGGGGTTCCACCGCATTGCTGAAGTTGAGCCCGCTGGCGGAGCATGGTGCCCAAGCTGCTGTATCCCTGAATGCTTTCCGGGCGCAAGATCACTGTTTTTTCAAATGCTTCAATGGCGAGGTTGGCCGCATGGCAAACATTTCCGGAAAGATTGTTTTGTGCTTTTACCTGGGACTTGTAGATCTGTCCAGCCATCTGATAGTAGATGTAATCCCGATTTTGGGGGCGTACTAAGGCTAAAGCAGAACTTGCCTGAGCAAGCCGTTTGCCCGGATGTTGTTGCCTGTCAATGAGCCAGCGGGCCCAGCGCCAGTAAATGCTTGCCAGTTCAAATTCCGCATCCGGTCCATCCTGAGCGCCAATTGCTTTGGCTGCCAAAGCCGCGTGCTCCGCTTCTGCCAAAATGCTTTCGGGACTGGATTCCTTAAAGTGCAGATATTGAGCCATCCGCCTCAGCAATCGTGCCTTCAATAGCCATGTTTCGCCATCTTCTGGGTTGAGTGCCAATGCATGGGCGGCGTGATTCAATCCCTTTTGCAGATAGGCGGGCAGGTCATTGCGGTCAAACATCTTTAGTGACATGGTGGCTATAATCACCCGTTTGGCAGCTTTTGGAATTTCCGGGTCACTGCGGGCTATTTGACCGGCTTTGCCGATGGCCTTTAAAGCGTTGCTGTAGGATTGCAGCGCGGATTGGGATTGTCCCGCTTCCCAGAATTGACGTCCGATTTCAAAATGAATATCGCCAGCAAGTTTGTGAGACTCATAGAACCAGGCGTGGTTGTCTTGTGCTGCGCCCGTCATATTCAGGGCCTCTTGAAATTGCCCTTCGCAAAACGCAAGCAAGGCATTCAGATAATGAGGCGTGTCATTTTGGTTTTGACGGGCCAGGCGAATGGCCTGCCGGGATTTGCGGCCCAGACTGTCTTCCAGGACTTTGCGCTTCGCTTGGCGGGCTGGGCGGTCTGCGATCAGGCCCAACGCCGCCAGTTCACGGCGGTATAAACCGCTGTAAGTAAGAGCCAGCGCCTGGTTAACCCTCCGCACTTGGTACCCGGAGCCGCTTGCCGCTTCTAACATGGTCTGTGCTTTTTCTAGATTTCCTAAAATGAGATGGCCCCGGCCCAGGGCATACAATCCAAGGCCACGTCCCAGTGATCCGGCTTGGTTAATATCTTGTTCCATGGTTTCCATCAGCCCGTGCAGGTGCGCAAAATCGGGTTGCAAGTTGTGGGCTGGTGCCAGGTAGGCTTGGCGGGTAAATGCTTCAATTTCCTGAACTCTGCCGCTTAAGTTTAAAGCCAGCCGTTCGCGCACCGATGCCCGCCAAGCCGTGCGCAGTCCCCAACCAATGGAAAGCAGGAGCAGGCAGGCGGCGATAGCTGCCAGGCTTAAAAAACGTTTGTCTTTGGCTACCCGCTTCCGCAGCCGGTGCCAAAAGCTTGCCGAATGGGCAGAGATGGGGTCACCGTTGAGAAAGCGGGTTAAATCCCCGGCCAAGGCTTGTGCGGAGGCATAGCGCTGATCGCGCTTTTTTGCCAAACACTGGCACACAATGGTTTCCACGTCTTGGGGTATTTCAGGGTGGCTGAGGCGGATTTTTTGCGGATCGCGAAACTGGATTTGAGAAAGAAGTGTTGCCAGAGATTGGCTCTGAAAAGGTGGGTTGCCGCTCAATATGCAATACAACGTGGCGCCCAGCCCATACACATCGGTGCGCCGGTCCAACTGGGATTCACCCCGCGCCTGTTCAGGTGCCATGAAGGCCGGCGTGCCCATCAACATGCCATCCGCGGTGATTTCCGGCTGATCTGAATGGCGTGCCAAACCAAAATCGAGGACATACGGGTGATGACTTCCATCGCTGTTTTTGGCCACTAAAATATTACCTGGTTTCAAATCGCGGTGGATTAAACCAACCCGGTTGGCGTGGTGAATGGCATGGGCCACCTTTTCAAATACCAGGACTTTTTCTTCCAAACTCATTTGCCGCGCGGCCTGATCCAGGCTCTGCCCTTCGATGTATTGCATCACAATAAAGGGGTTGCCACCGGTTTCTTCTACGGCAAATATTTTGCAAATATGAGGGTGCTCTGCCCGGGCTTGTGCGCGGGCTTCACGGGCAAATCGTGCCAATTGTTCCGGGTCTTGGCAGTGCAGGTGTTTAATGGCAACCTTGCGGGCCAAAATGTTATCCTCAGCCAGCAATACCTCGCCCGTGCCACCTTTCCCTAAGGGCCGGATCACCCGGTAGCGGGCGGCGATCGCTTTACAAAAACTAGCCCGGGCGCTTTTAGCAGTGTGGCCCGATTTTTCCAAACCGGGCTTTTTGGTCATGTTATGTGCCAAATCCCGGCGAATGCGGGTTAAGGTCGCTTGGCTAATCACATCGCCGCGTAGCAACAGGTCGCCTGGCAGGCAGGCTTGACGGGCCGCACATTCAGCCAACTCACGCCTTTCTGCGGCAGTGATCAAACCTTCCCGTTGCAAACCATCCAGTTCCAGAAAAAGGGCCGCGTTCTGCGGATGGTTTTTGCTATCCATAACGGGAATGCCTGTTGAGACTATTTACTTAAAGAATGGGTTTTTGTATCTTTTCGCTACTATAGTCGCTTTGAGGAATTCTCGAGTAAAAGGTTTGTGAAATTACCTCCGAAAGATTGATTCTTTTAGATTTCAAGAGTGTTTTCCAATCACATGCATCATTTAATTGGGTTCAGATTCTTCTGGGCTGGGTAGTCATTTGGCCGGCTGAAATATCTTGGCCGGTTCGGTCGAAAACTCCTGTCGGTCAAATGGTGGATGATCCGCCGTTTGGGCAAGTAACCCTGCCCAAACGGCATCGTATCGTTTAGGTTCTTTAGAATGAGAGCGATTTGTTGAGGTGGATACAGAGGTCGGTTACATGAGCATACTCGAAATAGTCGACATAAACGATGTTTGCAATTTTTCCATGGCTATTTTTACGCCAACCGTAAACATCGCCGCGCAATGCCCGGTTTGCTGGTGGGCAGGCTCCCCAAACATTTGTAAAGGGTGTGAGGGTCCAAGAGAGAAGGAACATGTCGCAAGGCGTGCGGTTGTCCCAACAAATACCATTGAACTGGTTGAACTTATCAGTTTGATCCTTGACCATTGTGCCCAAGTCTTTGGTGTTGGCATACATATCGTAGATCGTGAGGTCTCCTTGAGCCGGGTCAAATCGCTCACCGGGGTCTTTTTTACCGCCATCCCGGTACACCAAAATGCCGTTGACCGGGTTATTTACCGGGTACATGTTGTCGCAGACTGCCAAAACCCGGCCCCGTTCACCAATCAGAGACGCCATGGTCTGGTCCGCAATGCGGCCTCTCGCTGGTTTTGGCAGTAAATAATTGCCAAGGGTATCGGTGATCAATTTGGCGAATTTTTTGTATTGGGTATTGTTGAAGCCTTTGAAGTGCGAGAATTTCAAAACAACCAATTCCCGATGACCTTCGTGCATGTAGCGGGCTACATCGTTGAGAACGTCCTTCACCTTGGGACCTGTTATGGGCCCGTGGAAGATATAAAAGTCATTACTGGATACTTTGGGACGCAGGTCGAAAAAGCGTACGCCACCCTGAAGTTGTCCGTAGAGATTGCGGTCTTGTGTTTCTCCCAGTTTTGCCAATCCGGAAGACAGGTACATACCAGCATCGTGACACCCGGGGAACACGATTTGCTTAAATTTGCGGTTTTTGATCGTGGGCCACAAGTCCCGCATCCAATTGGATCGGTCAATAATGGGACTGGCCGATGCATAAAGCGAGGGTGCGTGCTCACTTTTGTGAGTTTGTACCGCAAGACCATTGTCTAAATCAACCGAGCCATCGATGCCGTCGTCAAAATAGGCGTCCGATTGCCAGTAGACCTTGTAACCGGGTACCACGCGGCCCACCATACTGTGCAATTTGGTAGCACCCACATTGTGGACGGAAACTACCTTTAATTGGTTATCCAGAGCCACGTTGGGGTTGGTGGCGCCGGTTTTATAGATTTCCGGGGCGGTCCAGGCGATTTTATTTTGGTAAATAGAGCCGGTCCGGTATTCAAGGTTCCCCTTGTTTTGGTAGACAAGGACGGCAATATTGTTGTCGTTTAAGGCAACAGAAGGTACCAAGCCGCTTCCTGCCTTAATGCCAGAGTTGTGTTTCCAGGTGATGGTTTTATTGCTGGCGTTAACCGTACCCACATTGTAATAAATGTCGTTGCCACCATAGGTTTGATGAACCCGTACTACCCAATTTTGACCATTGACGGCGATTGACGGGTTGCGGCCCTTATCAAATTTATGGCTGGAACCCCAGGATATGGATTTTCTTGCAGTATTGACTGTACCCACATGGTAGAACAAATCATCGCTGGTGGACACGTTGCTCGTGCGATGGGTTTCTACAGCCAGGCCGGAAGCGGTAATGGAGACACTGGGTTCAACCCCGTTGTCGAATTTGGAACTGGACCCCCATTGCAATTTGCCGGCGCTGTACTGGCCAACGATCGAGTTTATGCTAGAGCGAATGCTGCCAGAATGAATCGACACGGCGGTTGTGCCAGCTAGAGCCACATCACCCTGAGTGCCTGAATCAAACTCTTGTCCCCAGCCGAAGTGTACATCTGCATCTGTAAACGGGTTGCGGGTACTTCTGCCGTAATGGGCAAATGCCGCTGCCTGGCCCGCCATGAAGTTCCAAACGAGGTTGCGGCCGGTGTATTTGTAAACGCTGTAAAGCGGATCTTTGCTAATGCAGTAAATGTCGTTGCCCGAGGCCAGTAAGTCGAGACCGCGTTCTCCAATATGCTGCCAGTTTGAACTGGAGAACGATCTGCGATAAATCCTGCTGCTGCCTACATCGATTTTATAGGCATACGCCGCACTCGCTTCGATGACCGCGGCGTTGCTGCCAATTTTTTGCCAGGACCCATTGTAAACCTGAACATCGCCATTGGTTTTTAAGCCAATCAGATTGCCTCCGGTTCCGGCGAGGGCTTTGAATCCGTTGCCAATGTTGCGCCATTTATACTGACTTCCCGATTTACCGAGGCTTAAATGCACATTACCCTTGCGGTCTACATAATAAAGTTTGTGACCGGTTACCAGAAGCTGAAGCGCGCCGGCCCGGTAGGTCATGCCCTCCGCACTTTTATCAACCTCTATTTTCCAAATATCTTCGGAGACCGTATTAATACAGTAAAACGTATTGCCATCGGCGGCTAGATTGTTCACGGTTAGGCCTACCCACTTGCGGATCATGCCCGAACCTTGATAGGTGTAGATCGAATTATCGTTATATACCGAGTATAGTTTTCCGCCGCCATAAGAAAGGGCCACGGCACCGGGTTTGTCAATTTTTTTCCAGTTCAATCCGTTCTCATAACGCATAATGCTGTTGTCAATGGCATTAATTATGTACACCGGTTCGCTGCTGAAACCCCAGAAACCGAAACTCCAGAGAATTGCAAAACAGGATATGGCCTTCATAAGGTCCTCCTAAGCTGGTGAGAGGCCGGTGGTTTGAGCTAACCTCTCAATCAGGTGATATGAAGTGCCGCGCGATACTTACGAAGGCTCTTAGGGCAAAACCCATACCAAGATTGCCCGGTTGTGGGGAGTTGCGGTGCTAGAATCCTTACTGCTTTTTTATGGTGGAGGATTGTAAGTGTCTATAAAAGATATGTTTGGCCTGAAAAAGAAACAAATACTTTTATGTCTGGGTTCTCAGTCCCATTCCGTAAGCAAACCGAGGTGTTGTGAGGGTTTACCGCGTCCAGGCACGGTGTTTGGGAAAAGAGCAGGTTTCGCTGGGTCGACTGTGCAAGATGTGATTCTGCACCTAAAAAATGTTCCCGTTTTCACGGTAAAAGCGTGTTCAAGGGTGTTTAAGCCGTGTTTAGCCGTGTTGAACCTTGAATAAGCATGAAAGGCCGGATGCTGCATCTCTTGAATCATCTGGCCCAGCAAACGGTTTAAATGTGCTTTCTGTCTGCATCCTTTGGTAAGGGTACTTTGAGCCACAGAAGTGCGGCGCTGACGAAAAATACAGCCACACATGGGCCAAAAATAAACGCTAGCCGCCAGGATGTTTGGGTAGGGCAGGGTTCTTGTTTTTCAACGGCAGGTCCTGCTGCACTGTCTTCCAGCTTAAGCTTCCCGGCGGGCCGCCGCGATACCTGCCGTTTCATCGATTTTATTGACGATCAGCAATCCCGCGCCAAATAAGATAACCACTACCGCAATGCCCGCCCGCTGGCTTTGAAACGCGGTGGTAAGCAAGCTCAGCGCAGCGGGTCCCAGAAATGCGGTTGCTTTGCCGGAGAAGGCGAAAAAGCCAAAAAACTCGTTTTCCTTTGCCGGAGGCACGAACCGGCCCATTAGCGACCTGCTGGCTGATTGATTGGGGCCAGAAAAGATGCCCACCAAAATACCCGCAATCCAAAATACAGTTTTTGACGGTGCAAAAATCGCGATAAGTGCGGCAATGGTTAAACCCCAAAGGGTGATTTTAATGGTTTTAACGCCGCCGATGCGGTCGTCGAGAAACCCCATGGCAAAGGCGCCCAGGCCCGCGGTGATATTGAGGACGATGCCAAAAATTAGAATTTCTTCGAATTCGAAGCCAAAAGTTCCTGCCGCATATATGCCGCCAAACGCAAAAATGGTGACCAAGCCGTCGTTGTAGATCATGCGGCCCACCAAGAGCAGGACGATTTGGCGGTATTGACGGATTTCTGTGAGGGTATTGCGCAATTGGCTGACGGTGGCGCTGATAATCCGGCCGCTCCGGCTTACTGTTGATTTGTCTTCTTTTACCCAGAACAGCAGCGGCAGCGTAAACAGGGCGAACCAGGCCGCCGCCAACAAATTGGTGGCGCGGATATTCTCAAAACCTTCCTTGGAAAAACCAAACCAGGGTTGTTCCGGCTGTACAAAGCCTACCAGGGCAATCACTAAAGCCAGCAGGCCGCCGCCATAACCCAGCGCCCAGCCCGTGCCCGATACCCGGCCAATGCGGTCTGGCGTAGTGATATCGGGCAAGAACGCGTTGTAAAACACCATCCCCATTTCAAAGGCGATATTGGCAATGACAAAAATCGATAGCGCCAAAACCGCCTGACCGGGCAGAATGGGATAGAGTGCGGCGGTACCCACCACGCAGATGGCCGTGGTTGTGAGCAGAAACCGCTTGCGGTAACCGCCACGATCCGCCAACGCACCCATGAACGGTGAAAGCACCGCCACCACGATTGCGGTAATCGTGACCCCCATGGCCCAAAGGCTGGTGCCTTCATTTTTATCGCCCACCATTTTTTCGGTAAAAAATGCGGCATAGATGAAGGTCACCACCAGGGTGGAAAATGGTGAATTGGCAAAGTCGTACATGCACCATGCAAACAAGGTGCGCGGCTGGTTTTTCTGCTTGGTGGACATAAACGGCCTTTCGTTAAGGGTTATGACAATGGCATCTAGGGGCTCTGATAGACGATTTTGCCGCCAATAATGGTGTAGCGCACCACCGCATCATCCAGAGCTTCCGGGTTTGTAGAAATATCCTTGCTCAAAACCACGATATCCGCCAGTTTACCTGGGCTCAAACTGCCTTTTTGATCGTCTTCAAAGGCCGCATAGGCATTGTTGAGAGTATAGGTGCGGATGGCCCGGGCCAAGGACAGCTTTTGAGCGGGATAAAAGGCTTCGCCCGACTTTGTGATCCGGGTGGTGGTGGCCTTTAGATTTGCCAGAGGGTTGGCATCTTCAACCGGTACGTCGGTGCCATTGGCGATCATTGCACCAGATTCCCACAGGCGATGCCAAACATAAGCCCCCTCTTCGGCGCGCTTTTCTCCCAGGCGCTTCACCACAAAAGGCGCATCTGAGGTGCAGTGAATGCCTTGCATAGAGGCAATCACGCCCAAGCTGGCAAATCGGGGAATATCGATGGGGTTGAGGTGTTGGGCGTGCTCGATCCGCCAGCGCCGTTGCTCGCCCGCCAAAACCCGTTCGTAGATGTTGAAAACCTCCCGGTTGGCCCGGTCGCCAATGGCGTGGGTACATAACTGAAGCTGGTGCGTTTTAGCCAACTGCGCGGTTTTTTCCAAGTCTTCCAAGGGCTCCACGTTTTGACCGGTATTTCCGGGAAGGTCCTCGTAGGGCTCAAGCAGCCACGCGCCACGTGACCCCAGGGCACCATCAGCATATTTCTTGATCCCGCCTACGGTGAGGAAGTGATTGGCGAAATCTTTGATTTTATATTGCGGGGCCATGGTTTCTATCCGTTCGTTGGATGCGCGGATCATCACCCATAGGCGCAGGCCCAATTCACCT
This sequence comes from Epimenia babai, assembly GCA_011762755.2. NCBI lineage: Eukaryota > Metazoa > Mollusca > Solenogastres > Cavibelonia > Epimeniidae > Epimenia > Epimenia babai. Next base: position 79,458 of record WURV02153235.1, read on the forward strand.
TTTTCAGCCAAATCTTTGAAAATATCAATGGTCTCAAAGGAGGATCCGGCATCTTGAAAACTGGTGATCCCCTTGCGGTGGCATTCAGCTACAGCCAGTTCAATGGCTTTGAGCGTTTGCGCCCGGGCTGTGGCCGCATCGCCGGTAACCGCGGCCCGCACCAGCGATTCCGCGGTTTCGGAGAACGCGCCAATGGGGTTGCCATCGGGAGCGCGCAAAATCTTGCCACCATCGGGATCGGGTGTTTCGGCACTAATCCCGGCCAGGTTCATGGCTTTGGCATTGGCGAACACCGCGTGGCCACTGGCATGGGAGAGAATGACCGGGTTTTCCGGTGAAATGGCGCTGAGTTCGGTGTGGTAGGGGTAGCCATTCACATTGGGTTGCGGTGTCTGATCCCATTTCTCTTGGTGCCAGCCACGGCCAAAAATCCAGGTACCCGGTTCGGCCGTTTTCACCGCCTCGGCAACTTTTGCCACCACCTCGCCCCAGGAGCGGGTACCGGCCAGTTGCAGGTTGAGCAATGACATCCCCATTCCGGTGAGGTGGCCGTGACCTTCGATGAAACCGGGCATGGCAAACTGTCCTTGGAGGTCGATGGTTTGCGTGTTGGGGCCACTGAGTTTTTCAATGTCTGCGCGGGTGCCCACGGCCATGATGCGGCCATCTTTAACCGCCAAGGCCCCGGCTTCGCCAATCGCGTCGTCAACCGTATATATTTTGCCGTTAATCAACACCAGATCCGCGGGATTGGCAGGGGGAGGCGAGGGGCAGCCACACAAAATAAACGCCGTGGCGAGCAAGATAAGGTACCGCAGGGCAGTATGATTCATAGTACGTTCCTTGTTGGGGATTTTGGGGAGGCAGCTACGGCAAAAAAGCCGTCAAGGCGGATTTTGCGCCATTAAACGCTGGAGAGCTTGTGAGTCTTTTTCCAGTTCCTCTTTGTGAAGAAACAAATCAGGCGGGGCAACCCTTTCCGTGCAATTTTCAGCCGATAGCGGGCAACGTTCGCAGGTTCTGCCCAACTCGCGATTGGGAATGGCCGGGTCTTTGAGAAACTTTATCGTACGGCGCAGTGGCGTATCTACTGGAAAGCCAATTGTGACAGACGCATAGCGATGGTTTACCAAATTGCCCCGGTAGGCGGTTGATATGCAGAAATACTCACCACCCGCATCAAAAAAACGCGAGCGTTGTGCGGCAGCTAATGGTTGATGTCCGCCGCCGCGTTCAATATCAGCAATAATTTTGACCGATAACCAGCGTTGGCAGAAATGTTCCTTCAGGCCAATACCATTGGGGATGGGTACAAACGACATGTTCAAACTTTTGGTCAATTGGGCCGAGCTTTGGTGCTCGTTTTTGGCAAATTTTAAAAAGTGAACCCGTTTGGGGCTGAAACCGTGGGGAATCATTTCACTCAAACGGTAAAAAAACATTTCGGGTGTCGCGGTAAACTGCTGCATCCACTGGAGAAAACGTGCCGGCTGCCAAGTGGGCTGGCGGAAGAGTTCGCGTAGACCGGAGAGCATGCGGGATTTGGGCATCAGCAGGGCCCCGGCAAAATAGGCTGCCCTGAAATTATTAAATACCTCTTCAAAGGTACCCACCTGCATGGCGGGTAAGCTGTAACTGCGCTCGGTCAGGCTCAAAATGCGGAATCCAAGCTCACGTCCTATGGCAAAGGCCCGCTGGGCCGGATTGAGCTTGCTGTTGAGCATCAAATGGCCAGATGGAATGAATACCGCCCGTAAATGACCCAAGCGCGGCTGGTCCGCCAAATCACGCTCATCGATCTGACAGCCAAAACGGTTGACCAAAATGGCTTCTAATTCATTTTCGCCGGGTGATTGATCCATTGCCCAGCCCATTTCGCGGCGAAAGGTTGCCGCCGCATTTTCCAACTCATCGAAGTAATTGCGGTGAATAACCTGATAGGAACGCAGCGCGGTATGGAAAAAGTGTTCCAGGCGCATGTCGTAATTACCCGCCACGTCTTCCAGCATGCGGGCCAGTATGCCCATTCTGCGAGGCATTTTTGCCAATAACCCAATGACATCACCCGCGGTGATACCAAATAAATGAAAGGGAAATTTACGGATGAGCGGTGAGTTGAGCACCGATTCCATGGCATCCAGACCCTGCTCCAGTTTTAACGAAACCAAATCGTCAAAATCCACATCAAGAGCCTGCGCTAGAAGTACGATGCGTTCTGCCTTGGGGTATTTTTTCCCTTTTTCAATTTCATTGAGGTAGGAAGGCGAGAGACCGCTGCGTTTGGCCAGATCTTGGAGTGAAAATCCCGCTGCTGCGCGCAGCTGACGGAGCTTCATACCGAAGATCATACGTATATTGCTCGCCTGCAAAGATCCGCCTCCTCATTTGCGTGGCTGCGCCATTTGCCAGTTTGTGGTGCAATGCGGTAAACCCGCTTATTGTACAACGGATCACTCGAATGGCGAGGCGAGATGCCGATCCAATCGGGAAACGGATGGAGTGTGGTTTCCGGCTTTCTGAACGGCGTTAGCGAATATTCGCTTGACAGCTACTATTCGCTTTATTAAAGTGGCTTGTGTCAAGCCAAATTTGAAGTCTTTAACTTCAAGCGTGCACTTGGCAGAAGTGGAGCAATTCGCATTTTGTTTCATTTACAGCCAAACCATTGTTACGCGATTTTTATAGGCTTCCAAAAGGTGTTTTTTGATGCCTGGCCTGACCTTGATCTCGCTTTGCTACGCGGCCTTTTTGAGGTTGCCCTCAGCATAATATCCGGCAACTCCGGACTCAGTAAGAGACCTCCATTCTATTGGGGCCGTGATGATCATCCCCACCAACCCAACATCACGGTCCCCTTCTTTTCTAGCAATGGCGATAGCTGTCTTTTACACCGCGAAACGGGGAGTTAATACGAAATCTTAAAGCCCAGCAAGGGGTGAACGCCTAAAAAGGCAATGTCTTGGCTTACGATCTCATCTTCTTGAAGCAAGAAATAGCGGTGCCAAATATTGGTGCGATTGTAAAGGTTGAGCAAGCTTAAACCCACCTCGGCTTTTGCGCGCCACAAGGGAAAGCGGTACTTAAAATCCACGTCCAATTGGTGAATATTGGGCAAATGTTCCCACTCCGGTTGCAGGGGCGGCAATTGCAGGAACCGGGTTTCACCGCCATCGGTGGATTGCGCCACCAGCTCGGGTTCACTATAGCGCTTACCGGTTTGGTACCGCCACGTAGATGAAAAGAGCCAGGCACCACGCTGAAAGCGATAGTGTAATTTGACTTCATGAGGGGTAGGGTGGTTCCAGTAAACCAGCCGCTGATCTGAAGGCAATTCTTCTATTTGACGGGTGAACCGGGTATGCACATAAGAAAACCAGCCCGAATGGGGGCCCTTTTGAAAACGGGCAGCGGTTTCCAGACCGTTGATCGTAGTATCGCCTTGGGCAATAAAATTGCTGCTGCTCAGCTGGTGGAGTTGGCCTTTTTGGTCACGGTGAAAATACTCTAAATTGAAGAACCAATGCCCCTGTTGGCTGCTGGCACCCACACTGAACTGTTCGGCAAATCCAGGATTGATGAATTGATTGGCCATCACCCATCTCAGATTGCCATCAAAATAGTTAGCGGAACCGGGAACCCGCTGCAAAAACTGATGAAACCGGCCCCAGGAGCCTTGTAAAGCGAGTTGATTCAAGGGTTTCCACGAAAGAAAAAGCCGCGGTTCATAAGCTTTTTTGCCGGTGGCCTCGTCGTCGATAAAGCGTACTCCGGCGATGGCTTGAAAACGGTTGGAAGGCTGATATTCGTTTTGCAGGTAAGCAGCGGTTTGGCTGCCCTGCTCGCCGTACCTGAATTTGAAATTATTGATCCGTTCATCACTTTTCAGCCGGACCCGGGTCTCCCTCATGGTCACGCCCGCGGTCATTTTGTGGGCAGGCGCCCATTGCCAGCTGTGATTAATTTGGGCCGTTTGTTCTTGAAGCCGGTTATCTGAATCGTAGTTGGAGGTAAGGTTTTTTGCCGGGCCTCCCGCAGTTTGGTCGAATTGGCCGCCGTAAAAAATGTAATTTGAATCGTATTTGGTGTAAGTAATGCCAACCTTCGTAGTGTGGTCAGAAGACCAGTTGCGTGTCCACCAGCCGCTCAAGCCTTCATTCCTGATGGCACTTGCCTGGCCGGTAAAAAAACCGCTGGTCAGGAGTTCCGGATTGTCAGACACATCCTCTTCAAAATCGTCTTTGCCCGCAAAATAGGTTACCGTGAAAAGTTGATCGGCAGTGGCTTGGAACGTGAATTTGGTCAGCAGGTCCGAGAAATCGAGCTTGTCTTCTATTTGATAGATATCAAGTGATTTGATGTCGGTCCGCGAGTTGTTGTTATTGCGCTCGTAGACCCTGTCGTAAATATCCAGCGCACGATTGGTTGCCAATGATTTTCTTGCGGAAATAAAAAAGGAGAATTTATCGTTGAACGAACGCTGCGTGAGCAAGCTGGTCATGCGTTCGTCTGATTGCAACGATGTGTTGGGACCGCCATGGTGGCCGGAACGGGCGGTCATGTTCACCAGGCCGGATAAGCCGCCGCCAAATACCGCGGGATAGCCGCTTTTGTAAAGATCCACTTCTTCCAGGGCATGAAAGGGGAGTGCACTAATCGAGCCGAAGGCATGGTCGAGGTGAAACAGCCGGATGCCATCTAAATAGACCGTGCTTTCTGAAGCCAGGCCGCCGCGAATCGACAAGCCAGATTCACCAATTTGGTTTGCCTCAACCCCGGGCAAATTGCCCATCGTTTCAAAAAGGTCTTTGCCGCCCGGCTGATCCTGAGCGTGGGATGCTGATATCGCCAACTGTCCCACCAGCTTGCCTGACTCAAAAAGCGGTTGGCTTGGCGGATAAACCCGCATGGTTTCTGAGAACAACGGGCTGGGTTGCAGCGCGATTTGCAAATCTTGGCCCAAGCCTGCTGACAGATCAGCGGCCATGGATGTATAGCCCGGGTACGCGAATGTAACTGGTGAGGTTGCTTTAATGGGTTTTTTAAAGGCAAAACGGCCGTCTTTGCCTGTGAGAACTCTCTGCTTGCCGCGATCGGCCAAGACCACCACGCCGCTCAATGGCTTGTTGTTTAACACATCGAACACTTGCCCTTGAAGGTGCGGTGTTTCGCGAATCTGTTTTTTAAATAGCACCGCCCGGTTTGGCTGGGTCCAGCGGATCCCGATATCCGTTTGTTGCAAGACCTCATCCAGGGCTTGTTTGGCGGAAACGTCATTTAATTGGCACGTGATCCGGTGAGGGCGCAACAGTTTGGCCGCATAAACGAGTTTGAACTCCCCTTTAGCAGACAAGGTGTTCAATACCTCTACCAAGCTTGCGTTGGAGAAGGTTGCGGTGATTTCACGATCTGTTTGGCCACATAATGGGAGCATTGCCGAAAGTAAAAAAAAGACACACCCCTGCCACAAACTAAACCCTTGATTCGAGGGTATTGCGGCGGCATTTCGGCACAAGGTCAATGGTTGCTCTCCCCATTTGCTCAGTGATGTATGTGGCAAACTCCTTCGCTTATTGTGTATTTTAAATCCAAAGCCAAGCAAATTTCACGTAAAACTGTATTTAAAGGCGCATTTCCAAAGGTAGCGGTGAGTTTCATCAACCCAATGCCGCTATCTGCCAAGGTAATTTGGGTGCCGAATTGCTGTTCCAAATCCAGGGCAATCGCGCTCAGCGGCTCGTCATAGAAAGCCAATTCGCCCGCGATCCACGCCACATAATCTCCGGCAGCAATAGCGATAGGTGCCAAGGGTGGCTGATCGCCATCACAGCGGCTCATTTGGTTGGCAGTAATCATTTGCGCGTGACCGGCGGTATTGGATGAAAATGATACCTGACCCTCGGTGACAATCAGGCGGGTACTGCCACGGCGCTCCCACACATCGAATTGTGTGCCCAAAACTTCTACTACCGCATTCGCGGTGTGGACCCTGAAAGGTTTTTGACCCTTGGCGACATTAAAAAATGCTTGGCCACTCAGGTGCACATCGCGGGTAGTCTTGGCAAAATCACTCCGGTACCGCAGGGTGCTGCCCGCATTCACGGTTAGGACCGAGCCGTCAGGAAGGCTAACTTCCCGTTGTTGGCCATGAACGGTTTCCACTACTTCCCAAGCGGATTGTGTTCCCAGAATAGTCCATACACTAATAATAGCTAAAATCATAGCGGCCGCCGCTGCGAAATGGAACAGGGGAAACCTGCGCCGTTTTTTGGGGAATGAAAAGGGCTGATCAAGTAGGCGGTTTTGATGATCATCAGAAAGTGCTAACCGCTGACGCAACCGGGCCCAACTTTGATCCAGGTCCAAGCCTATGGGTGGGTTCTCCGGCGTAAATTGCGTCCACCAGCGTTTGAATTCGCGGAATTCCCGGCGATGGTCTTCCGCTTCATCCAGCCATGCTGCTAGTTTTTGGGCCTCTTCCCGGCTGGTATGGCCCAAAAGGTGACGATGAAAAAGATCGTCTGTCGGTTTGGCGTTTCCGGCTGTCAAAATCCTACTCCTTGACCAGCCCAATTGCAGGTTCTACACGTCTTATTACGGGTCTCATCTGAGAACCCCCTACTCATGACCGGAAAAAAATCCCCAAAAACACATCACCAGGAAATCGCGCAGTTGCAGGCGCAGTTTTTTTAGCGCCCGGTTCATATGGTTTTCAACGGTTTTTACTGAAATACCAAGGGTTTTCGCGATTTCGGTGTACTTGAGGCCTTCAAACCGGCTCAGGCAAAAAACAGCCTTTTGGGTCTTGGGTAATTGGTTTATTGCGCGATTAATTTGATCCCGTTGCTGAAATCTTTCGTCTGGCAATACCGAGGGTTCCTGACCGGGGCCGGGCATGGACACCGTGGTTTGCAACACCTTTTTGCGCAGGTGATCAATGCTCAAATTGTGGGCGGTTCGGTACAGATAGGCTTTTATGGATTGGGCCGCATCCAAATTGGCGCGGTTTTTCCAAAGCCTCGCAAACGTCTCTTGAACGAGATCCTCTGCGATGTCATTTTGATGGGTGCGGCGCCAAAGGTAGTTATAAAGCTGCCCCGCATAGCGGTAATAAAGCTGTGCAAATGCTGACTCATCACCGTGTTTAATGGCAAGAGTAAGATCCTGATCCGCAGTTTCTTCGTTTGGGGAGGTCAATGCGCGAACAGCTCCAGCTTCTGAGGAAATGGCAATCGCAAAAGGCTATAGTCTAGCAGTTTTTTAGTGGAAACGGTGGCCCTAAGGCCTGGTCCCTTGTTTTTCCAGGCTAAAAATATGCGAAGGGTCACACGGGGAATGTTTTTCTAGTTTCCCCTTCCCCTAAATCACCGTCAAAACGCTTCTTTACGCAGCGCCGTGGCGATTTGTCCACCCTTTGCCGCCAGGTCACGGGATGCCGCTTCGTGGGCATGCACGAGTTGGTGCGGCACGCTCTGCCAGTAACCTGATCAAAAGCTGGAACCGGCACTGTCACCTTTTTTAGGACAATCGAGTTCTGGGTTTGCAACCGTTTCCGTTATTTTGGTGCCAATTCCCATGAACGGCGGTTGAATCAATCGCGTGCCTGTGGCAGCGGCACTGAAACTGATAGGGTTGGGGATAATAAGCTAAATTCTTGCTTTCGCGGGGTTCACGGGCTGGTAAAATCGCCTCATATTGAGGGCATGAGCGGTGCCGCCCTTATTAACTATTAATAGTAGATGAAGGATGGGTTATGGACGATCAAATCAATCCCGCTGATTGGGAAACCCTTTGCCCGCCAGAACGGTTGTTATTGGGACCAGGGCCCAGCCCGGTTCACCCGCGGGTATTAAAAGCGCTGGCCATGCCAACTTTAGGCCATATGGATCCTCATTTTCTGAGGTATATGGACGATACCGCGGCGCTGCTGCGGCGGCTCTTTCAAACCGCCAACCCGCTCACGTTTGCCGTTTCCGGTACTGGCTCTGCCGCCATGGAATGTGCCTTGGTGAATGCCATTGAACCTGGGGACCGGGTTGTTATTGCGGTGAACGGTGTATTTGGCCTGCGCATGGCAGATATTGCCAGCCGCTTGGGTGCTGAGGTGATCAAAGTAGAGGTACCCTTTGGCGAGTCGATTCCCGCATCGTTGGTGCGCAAAGCGCTTGGCGGCAAGGCGGCCAAGCTGGTTGGGGTGGTACATGGGGAAACTTCGACCGGGGTTTGCCAATTTTTGCCCGAGATTGCGGAGGCCGCTCACCAAGCCGGGGCGTTGCTTCTGGCAGATTGTGTTACCTCTTTGGCCGGAATTCCCGTAGAGGTAGATGAATGGGGGGTGGACATTGCCTACAGCGGAACCCAAAAATGTCTGAGTTGTCCGCCCGGTCTTGCGCCCATTACCTTTTCACCTAGGGCTGTTGAGGTGGTGCGCAACCGAAGCACCAAGGTGGTTTCCTGGTATTTGGATGTCAATATGCTGCTCAACTACTGGGGTGGCGAACGGGTTTATCATCATACAGCGCCGATCAACATGCTTTATGCGCTGCGTGAAGCGCTGCTCGTGATTTTAGAGGAAGGCCTGGAGGCTACCTTTTCCCGTCACCGGGAAAATCACAAGGCTCTGACAGCTGGTTTGGAGGCCATGGGACTGCAAATGCTGGTTAAACACCATGAACGTTTACCGCAGCTCAACACCGTGTGCATTCCCCCTGGCATAGATGATGCCCGGGTGCGCAAGGCACTGCTTGAACAGTTTCACATTGAAATGGGAGGCGGCTTGGGAGCATTGAAGGGCAAGGTCTGGCGCATTGGCCTCATGGGTTATGGCAGCCGCCGCGATGTGGTACTCAGGTTTTTAACTTCATTAGAAGCCGTTTTATTGCAGCAAGATTTTAGAGTGCCTCAAGGACAGGCAATTGCGGCGGCATTGGCGGTAAATGGATGACTTTTTTACCGGCCATCAAAACTGCGCTAAGTGACATTGTGGGTGCCCAATGGGTGAAAGATGATCCCGTGACGCTCTACAGTTACCGCTGTGATGGCATGGCCTTGCGCACGGGAATGCCCATGGGCGTTGTGTTTCCGGCTTGTACGGCAGAGGTTGCGGCCGTGGCCCGCTGTCTGCACGATGCCGGGATCTCGTTCCTGCCCCGGGGTGCAGGCACCGGTATTTCCGGTGGCGCGGTGCCCGATGAGGGTAGTGTGGTGGTGGAAATGGGGCGTTTTCGCACGATTGAGGAACTCGACCCGCTCAACCGCACAATCACGGTGGGGCCCGGGGTGGTTAACCTGGATATTTCCAAGGCAGCCCGGCCAATGGGCCTGTATTTTGTTCCCGATCCTTCCTCCCAAAAGGCCTGTTCGATTGGTGGCAATGTGGGCGAAAATGCCGGGGGGCCTCATACGTTGAAATACGGTGTCACCGTGAATCATGTATTGGGCCTGGAAGTGGTGCTGCCAGCGGGAGAAGTGGTGACTTTGGGTGGCCCAGTTTGGGGTACCCCAGGCCCGGATGTGCTGGGTTTATTCATCGGTTCTGAGGGTACCCTGGGTATTGTCACCAAAGTGATTTGCCGCCTCACACCGATTGCGGAAAAGGTAACCACCATGCTTGCCGCATTTGATTCGGTAGCAGCTGCCTGCCATGCCGTTTCTGCAATCATTGCCGCGGGGATTGTGCCCGCTGCTTTGGAAATGATCGATAAAATTGTGATTGATGCGGTAGAGAAAACCATAAAACCTGGTTTTCCCCGCGATGCGGAAGCGGTGCTGATTATTGAAACCGAGGATCTTACCGACGGCTTGGCAGAAGAGGCGCAACAAATCCGTCAAATTGCCCTGAGCCACGGTGCGAGCCAGGTTTCCACTGCTGCCAATGAAGCTGAACGGGCCTTAATCTGGCGGGCGCGCAAAGAAGCCTTGGGAGCGATTGGCCATATTGCGCCCAGCTACTACACCCAAGACGGCGTGATTCCCCGCAGTGCTTTGCCGCGGGTTCTCACCCAGATTCAGGCGATTGGCAAAGCCCATGGGTTAACCATTGCCAATGTATTCCACGCCGGTGATGGGAACCTGCATCCGCTGATTCTCTATGATTCAACCAATGAACGGGAAATTCAGGCGACCCACGAGGCAGGTTCGGAAATTCTAGAAGTCTGCCTGGCCGAAGGCGGTACCTTGTCTGGTGAACACGGTATCGGTCTGGAAAAGGCCAATCTTTTTGACAAAGTATACAATGCGGCCGACATTGCCCACATGCGCCTGATCCATGCTACTTTCAACCCCCGCGGCCTGTTGAACCCAGGCAAGATTTTCCCTACTCCGGGCCGCTGCAGCGAGGTGCGGTTTGTGAAAACCAAAACCGGAATTCAAGTATGAACATCTGTGAACCTCAAACTGCTCTGCAAGCCCAGGAAATGATCGCAGATCATCTGACCCAGAAACGCATGCTAACCCTCTCCGGCGGTGAAACGCGGGTAAAGGCGTGGCGCGGCACGCGGTTTTCTTTGCTGGGCTTGAACCGGACCCGCTTTTTTGAACCCGCCGATATGGTGGTTGGCGTGGAAGCCGGGATGCGCTTCGAACATTTGCGGGCGCTGCTTGCTGATGGTGATATGGTCTTGCCCGCGGAGCCGTGGTTTAAAGGCGTGACCGTAGGCGGCATGTTCGCGGCTAATGAATTTGGACCAGGCCGTCTTGAGCGTGGTGGCCTGCGCGATGCCGTTATTGGAATTGAATATATTGATGGCCACGGCCAATTGGTGAAGGGGGGTGGCAAAGTTGTTAAAAATGTCACGGGCTATGACCTGGGGCGGCTGATGTGCGGCAGCCTTGGCGGTTTAGGTTGTATTACCGCGGTTCATTTTAAAGTGATGCCGCGATTGCGTTCGCCCCAGGTGCTATATGGCCAATGGTCACAAACCGCCTGGCTGGCACCCTTATTGGCACTTCATCGCGAGGCAATGCCCTTGGATTGGGTCCAAGTGGTGAAACATGAAGACCATTGGCTTTTGGGTCTTGGGATTTCTGGCAATCAGCCACGGCGTAGCAGGCTATGCCGTGAGGTTCAAAAGCACTTCGGCGGCCGCTTGGCCATAGGTGAAGACGATTCGCTACCGCCGGAGTTTGAGATGTTTGCAGCGGCAAATCGCCAGACGGGTTTCTTATCGCCGCTGATCACTGGATTGCCCCGGGGATATGTTCATCTTCATGGCGTGTTTCCCACGGCCCGGTTTTTAGGCGGCGGCTTGCAAACACTGGTGCAGGCAAAGCCCAGTGCAACTGTGATTCATCCCATTGGCGGTGATGTGCATTTGTTTTTCTCCGGGGATGCTGTGGAAAAGCAAGCTGTCGCGCAACTTCTGCGCAACACCCAAAGCTGGGCTGGTTATTGGCACCTGGTGCGTGTGCCTCATGCCTGGCTGGGCGAGTTTGGCAGGGTTTGCCCGCGGCCCGCGGAATTTCCCTTAATGCAGGCGCTCAAACACAAAATGGATCCCCAACCTGTTTTCCACTCCGATTTTTACGCCATGGAGCCGCTATGAGCAAGGGGACCGTGGAAACATCGCCTTTTGCCGGTGTTGAATTTAACAATATTCTCAAATGTGTACATTGCGGGCTGTGTTTAGAGGCCTGTCCCACCTACCGTGAGTTGGGCGTTGAGCAGGACTCTCCTCGTGGGCGTTTGTATCTTATGCGCGGTCTTTGGGAAGGAGAATTGGCGCTGACACCTGAGGTCGTGGCGCCCCTTTCCCGCTGCTTGGATTGCCGGGCCTGCGAAACAGCCTGTCCCTCTGAAGTGCCCTACGGAGAATTGCTGGAGAAAACCCGGGCCGTGCTGCACCAGCAAAACCGACCGCCATGGCGTTTCCGGGTTTTGCGGTGGCTTGTTTTTAACCATCTTTTGAACACGGCGAGCCTGCTGGTATGGTTTAGCAAGCTCTCCCGGCTTTACCAGCGGCTCAAGCTGGCACAAAATCCGTTTTTCAGGCGTTTGTTACCGCGTTTTGTGCGCGATGCGGATCACTTGATGCCGCGGTTTAGTGGCCGCTCCTTTAAACGGGACTGGCGCCGGGCCGCCAAATCCACGCCTGCCACCCAAAAGCCGGACGCGCCGGTGGTGGCCCTTTTTGCCGGCTGCGTGATGGATGTTGCTGAAAACCAAGTGCACCAGGCCACGGTAAAGCTATTACAAGCAGCAGGTTGCCAAGTTGAAGTTCCCCAAGGCCAGGTGTGTTGCGGTGCCTTGCATGTCCACAATGGCGAAACGGAGAAGGCGCGCTTGCTTGCGCGAAAAAACCAAACTGTCTTTGCAGAAAAAAAATACGCTGCGCTCGTTGTAAATTCAGCCGGCTGTGGAGCGCAGTTGCGCGATTACCAACATCTTTTCAGCCAAAAGGAAGCCAAAGAGTGGCATGCCTTGCGGCAATTAACCATTGATTGGCTGGTTTTGCTGAGCAGGCAGCCCGGCTTTCCCGCGAAGATGCCTTGGGTACCTGCGCCTGCCACGGTGCTGTATGATGCGCCGTGCCATTTGCGCCATGCCATGCAAGTAGATGCGGTACCCCTGCTGCAGAAGATCCCCGGCCTGACCGTGGTTCCCCTCGCCAATGCAGATACCTGCTGTGGTGCGGCGGGGATTTACAATCTCGTTCATCAGCAGCTCTCCGGCCAAATACTTGACCGCAAAATTGAGGATATTGCCGCGGCGATGGCCGCGCATCCGCAAGCAATGGTTTTGTTGACCGGCAATCCTGGCTGCCTGTTCCAAATCCGCGGTGGGGTCAAACGGGCTGGGTTGGACTTGCAAGTCATGCACCCTGCCGAATTTTTGGCCGCCCGCCTGACACAGGGCTGATCATGCTTTTCCCAAAGGTTCTGCGCGGAAGCCATAGGCCCGCGCAATCAGGGTGCTTTCGCCATTGAAAAACAGGCGGTTTGCGATTTTTTGCAAGGCAAACCTCGCCAGTTTTCACGGTTGGTGCTGCTTTTGGAGCCGCTTAAAAGAAATAGGGGGCTAACGTGATTTTTGCAGAAATCCCTTGGTAAATGCCGATTGGCTAGATTTAAGGGCCGCTGCTTTCTCCTTGGCGCACTGTTTCAAAGTTGGGTCCTCTTGCCAAGAATTGGCAAGCCCCAACTGGTACAAATGGGTGGCCTTAAACACCTGTCCGGCTTGCTCGTAAACCAGCCCTGCCCGCAATAACAAACGCGGGTGGTTGCTGCCTGGCCGCAATGCATAATTCATATGCGCGGCTGCTTTGGCAGTGTTGCCGGTGAGATACAGGGTCCAGGCGGCCAATTCATGGGCCTCCACATCACCTCTTATGCGATTGACGTCCAATAAGGCCAGATCCCGCGCCTTTTCCAGCTTGATGTGTTTGGATACCCAGTGCTTCACCAATTCGCGCACATGGCCTAACTCGCCCCGTGCCACCTCTGCTTCTAATTCCGAAACGGCTTTTTCCTCAATAGCTGTAGCTCTAGACACGTAGCCGGTTGCAGCCAGTATTTCCGCCTGTGTCAAACGATAGGCAGGTGAATCTGGGTTGAGCTGAAGTGCGGTGTTGATATGCCGGCTTGCTTTGGTGGTATTGCCAGCATTCATGGCCAGCATGGCGAGGCGCCAGTTGGCGTAACTTTGTCCGGGATTGAGTTCCAAGGCTTGGTGGAATAAGGCCGCCGCATCGGGAGTGCCCATTTGAACCTTTAATTCGGCCATCATGGTCAGACACCATGCCCTTGCCTGCTTGCTTTTTGCTGACTGGCCAGCAGCTTGCATGGCTTGGAGGTAAAGCTTGCTCGCGGTTTTCAGGTCGCCACGTATCTCGGCGATTTGGGCCAAACGCGCCAAGCTGGCTAAATCCTTGTGATTACCGGCTACCTGATTAAAATGAAGTTCGGCCTCGGTATAGTGTCCCAAAGCAAAGTGCAGGTCGCCGAGCAGCGTCCAAAACGTTTGATCGTTGGGGTTTGCTTCCGCGCCTTGCCGAGCCCAATGCAAAGCATCGTGAAATTGATGCCCGCCCATCAGCGCCCTGCTCTTGCCGCTCAAGGCTGCCGCATGGGTGCCGTGGATGGCCAACACGCGGGAAAAGTAGTGATCTGCTTTTGCAAAATGGTGGTGGTGACCGGATTTGTGCCCCAGGTCCAAGTAATAAGTTCCCAGCTTTAACAAACTGGTCATATCCTCTGGATAGCTTTTTAAGCGGTTTTCAAAGTAGGAACGCCATTTTTGCGAATACTTTCCCGAATCCTCGACCCGCGGATGGTGGTGCCCTTCATGGGCCGCGGCCCAGAAACTCAAGAGCCCAGCCGCTAAAATCAACCGTTTTGTGATCAAAAGAGTTCTCCCTCGGCAATATGAAAAAGGTTAGTTGGGGCGGCCTGTACCATGCCGCCCCGTTTTTTGACCTGAGACGCAATGACAGTAGGTTTAGCGTCATTCCCGTATACCGGACTGGCCGGGATTCCCGGAGTGCGGCAGGGAAGAGAGCCTGCGAAACCCCGCTGCCAATAAGCCTCTGCAGCAAGACCCTTATCCGGTTCCCGGCCTTTTGCCAAGATGGCGATTGGGAATTGTAGGCTAGGGTTGCCAGGGTCCGGCGAGGTAGGGGAAGTTACTGCTGAAGGCTGCGTCGTTGGCATCGACCCCGTCTGCCACAGGCATTTGATTGAAAATAAAGAAGAACAGCGTGTCAATCACATCATCTGCCAACCCGCGCCCATTGGGAAATGCGGTTGGATTGTTGACATCAATGGTTAGTACGTCGGGTACCGCTACCGATGCCAGAATGCCGATATTTTCATCATTGGTGCCAAGTGCTTGCAGTGAGGCCACAATGGCTGGCGCAAACTCTTCGGCATCGCTGGTGGGACGCACTACATTGTAACGGTCCTTCAGATTGCTGGGGAGAAGCGCGGTATTCACCGCCGGGTTGCCCATGCGGTCAATTTGGCGGAAAAAGCGGCTGCCGGTTTTATGGCCGTTCTTAAAGGGAATGTAGTTCTCTTCTGAGGTTGCCCATATGTTGAGCGATCCGCCATCGTCGTTGACCAACGCGTGGGGGAACTCAACCACGACGGCTGAAACATTGAAGCCTGCAAAACCATCGCTGCCGGTGAATCCGCCACTGCCGGAAAGTGTGCGTGAAAAGCCAACCACATCAAAGAAGAAGGGATCGTCTCTGGGGCCGGCAAATACTTTGATATTGCGGTCGTCATCACTTGCAATCACCACCGGGTTGGCCTCTGCCTCTTCGGTGGGCAGGGTGGCTGTGCCGCTGAGTTCGATGCGTTCGCCCGCGGCGGGGCCGCTGAATTGAACGCGGTAGGTTTGATCGGCCTTGAAGGTCACTACAATAAAATGATCGGGAATGGCATCACCGTTATTGTCAATTTGAAAACGATAGCGGGTGCGTGGGCTGAAATTGTAGGCAAAGGCCTCAGCCGGTACGGAAAATGGGTTCACCGTAAGTGCCAACACCATTAAACTTGGATCATTTGGGTTTAAAAATGCGTAAAGATCGGCAATATCAGCCGGTTGGTTTTCCTGAACAATAGGGGCTTCCTTGTGATCGGCGGCCATTAATAGGCACGAACCTGCCAAGGCAAAAATCAAAATACTTGCGCGTTGGAATTTCCTCATAAACGAATCCTCTCTTAAGTTGGGCAATAGCAATCCATGGGCAAAATATCCCGCAAAAGTTTTTTGCCCGATCCCACTTGAACTACGCCACTGCTTTGGCGATTGGATTTCGAGGATGGTGAGATTCGCTCGTTTTTAGCTTGGAGAATTGGCCACATGCGGGCAAAAAACCGCGGTTTTATGCGGTTTTTACGTGCCATGCCAGGCGATGATTTTTTTTGAAGGGAAGCCCGATTGACCCGTGCTTCCGGCAGACTGCCAGTCGGGAAGCGGCCCAACGCGGTGCCACATGAGAAGAGCCAAATCCGTTGTCCAGAATTCCGGTCAGGCGCGGTAACCGGTCAAGAAGCACAGATGATTGTAGCGGCACAGTATGCCGTGCCCATTGTGTAATTTGTTTTTTTCAGGTACTTAGGCGCTGTAAGGTGAATCTTGCGCTTGCACTCTTGCTGTTCTTTTGCCTTGGGAATACGGCAGGTATGTGAACTAGACGCTGGTTTCCTGCAAAATATGGTCGTCCATAGAAGAGATAATCAGCAGCATGCAGCCTTGCTCGGTATATTGAGCCCCGTGGCAGGTGCCGCTTTCCGCCCTTTGGTAATCGCCTTTAAACAAGCTCATATCATCACAGTGCAAGTCGCCACTAAGGACATAGCACTCTTCGGGTCCCCCATGGCGGTGAGAGGGGTAGCTGCAGCCCGGGTCCATTTCCACCAGCATGCTTACCTGGCGCGCGCTTGAATCCACAAATAGTTTTTTTACCCTTACGCCCTCAAAGCCGGTTTGCTCCCATTCACCTTGGGAATCACGTACGATGGTGCTGCCGTCCGCGAAATCGCTGTCCAGCCACTTGTTCCAGTTGGGCCGCGGGCCCTTGCGGATTACGGTAAACGGCTGCGCGCCAATGCGGTCGAGCAAGCGGGCCTTCAGCATGGGATTGGGATTGGCTTTGGGTACTTGATCGCCCAATGAATGGAAGGCTTCGCGCAGGCTGGAGACCTCTTTGCTTAAAACGCGGTCCCCTTTGAGCCGCATTTCAAATGCTTTGGCTTCCGGACCTTCCAAACAATCTGCCGCAAAAAGCGCCGCCAATTCACAATCTTGAGGTGACAGGTTTTTTGAGGTAGTCATGGCTGGATGCCTCCCATGCGCTGAATTTCTAGGCGTAACACTTCCAATGCTTTACGAATTCTTGTTTTTACGGTTCCCAGTGGCTGATTGAGTTTTTTAGCGACCTCGGAATGAGATAATCCGCCAAAGTAAGCGGCTGAGATGACCTCTCGTTGCGGGGCGGAGAGTTGGGTCATGGCCGTTTTGACAAGCTGACTCTTTTCGTTTTGGAACAATTGGGTTTCTGGTGATACCGCTGCCGGTTCAGGGTACCCGTGTTGATTGACGGCATCGTCTGCTTTGGCATACCTGGCGGTTCGCCGCAAAATGTCGAGCGCGCAATTTCTCGCAATTGCATGAATCCAAACCCGTGCGGTGCCCGAAGACCTATTATATTGGTGTGCCTGGCGCCAGATTTTGGTAAATGCATCCAAGGTTGCTTCCTCAGCGGTTTCTTCGTTTTTCAGGATCCGCAGGGTAATTCCGTGAACCCGGGGACTTGCAAGGTCATACAGCATACTCAGTGCGGATTCTTCACCCCGGCTTATGCGGTTGAGCAGGGTCTCCCACGACACCTCGTCGAACTTAGCAGCAGCAGGAACATTCATGCTCAAGTAAACCTTCTTCAATACTAAACTACGCGCCAAAACAGGTTTTGGAGTTCGTTTTTTTCCAGATCTGGCCTAATAAATGAGCGATTGCGCTTTATCTGCCAGGCTGAAGGTGCGTTAATCTATTGAGTTAACATGAGATTGAAGACTACTCCTGGTGTTCCTCCGCTCAGAAAAGAACAACCCGCAAAGCCTTTTTATTTCTCCATAACCATCCAAAAGCAGGCGCTTTTGGCAAAAAAACGGGGAAACCCAATTTTTATCCGTTACATTGTATCATGATTTTCCCCAGGGTTTGGCGCCTGAATGGCACCCAGTGCGGCCAAAGAGGGGCTTGCCGCCGGTCCTTCGGCGGGGGGCAGCCTTTCTGGTGGGATGTTATTCAAAGTCTCAATCGGTGCCCCAGGGGTCATCGTATCCGGGTGAGCGCGCAGCCTATCGCAAACCACTGAATCCAATACCAGCCCTTGCACGTGCAAAAAATCCGCAATTCATGGCACGCTGAAGCGCTCTTTTTTTTCAATCGCAAACGCCGTATTTGCACACGTTTCCGGCTTCATTCATCGGATATGAGAGAGAAACGCGGGCTAAGTGTTGGAGAAACGGGCAGTTTTTTAGGGTTTTAGCGAATTTTCCATCCAAAAATTGCGCGGGCTTTGATATGTTTTTAATACCTTCAGAATTCGAGGCTTTTTTATTGCCATGAATCCGGATAAGGCGGCGTTTTTCTCCCGGTTAAGTGCCAGGTGGCAATGCCCGTTTTGGGTATTAGTTTATCTATTGGGCAGCTTTATGCCCTTGCCTGCCTATGAACTCAACCTCAAATTTTCGGCACTATCGATTGAAGATGGCCTCTCTCAAAGTGCGGTATATGCGGTGTTACAAGACCGTCAGGGCTTCCTCTGGATTGCGACTGAAGACGGCCTCAACCGTTACAATGGTTACCGTTTTGATATCTTTAAGAACGACCCCAAAGATCCTCACGCTTTATCCGATAGTTATACCCAATGCCTGTTTGAAGACCGGGATGGCAAGTTATGGGTAGGTACTTACGGCGGTGGCCTCAACTGTTTCGACCCCGAAACCGGCAAATTTTCCCGCTATGTGTACCGCACCTCCGGTGCATCGGTTCTCAGCAATAATACGGTGACGGCCATCGGTCAGGATCACCTGGGTTGGCTCTGGGTTGGCACCTATGAAGGCGGACTCAATCTGCTGAATCCGGAAACCGGGGCGTTTTATCATTTTCAGCACGATCCTGATGTGCCGGAATCTCTGAACGGCGATTACATACCGAGTTTGCATTTTGACAAGCAGGGCAATTTGTGGATTGGCACCAGCCGTGGCTTGCGGATTTTGCCCGTAACCCATATCAGTGCTGCCCACCAAGGCCAGCCACAGTTTGTGACATTAACCCGGGCCGGAGGTGATGGTACCCCTTTGCAGGGCGAAAGCATTCGCGCCATCATGCAGGACCGCAAAGGAGGCGTCTGGATTGGCACTTATGGCACAGGTTTATACCACCTGCCAAATGGCGCCAAAATATCGGGTGATGGTGCCAGTGCGGCCTTTGTTCACTACCCCGCCAAACCCGGTGAAAAAGGCTTTTTACAAGACCCGCACGTACGCGCCTTTCTCGAAGACCGGCAGGGCAATTTATGGGTGGGTACAGACCGTGGCGGCCTTCACCTGTTTAACCCGGAAAACGGTCACTTTTCCAATTACCGCACGCGTGAAAACGATTCCGATTCGCTCTCATCCAACCGGATTTGGTCGCTGTACCAGGATCGCAGCGGCTTGATATGGATTGGCACCTTTCCCGGGGGCTTAAACCAACTGGATTTGCGCAAAAGCCAGTTCAATCACTACAAGCGGGATCCCGAGCGGGAGGTTGCCCTAAGCGGCAATTTCATTAAGGCCTTTTACGAAGAACCCAGCGGCGTATTATGGGTGGGTACTTCCAGTGGCTTGAACCGCCTTGAACAGGTGCCGGGTGCAGAATCCTGGGATTATTCCAACGCGGCCATCCGCAGTTTCCAGCACGATCCGCAAAATCCGGCCAGTTTAAGTGATCGTTTTGTGCGGGCCATCGCACCGGCAGGCAAGGGCCTGCTTTGGGTGGGTACCTGGGGAGGCGGGCTCAATCTATTTAATCCGCAAACGGGAACGGCACAACGTTTTCTTTACGAAGCTAACAATCCAGCCAGCCTGTGCCACAACCGGGTGCGCTGCATATTACCCGAACCCGATGGCAGTGCCTGGATTGGCACTTCTGGCGGACTGTGCCAATATCTTCCCGGCGGTACCTTTCAAACACTGCATTTGTTGCCCGAGGCATTGGTGATCGGCGAACTGCAGCGGGTTTCCTGTATTTTCAAAGACCGGAGCGGCAGGATGTGGTTTGGGACCGAGGGCGGCTTAATCCGCTATGATCCCCAATCGGCTGAGGCGAAGCTCTACCGCCGCGATCCGGCCAATAGCAAAAGCTTGAGCAATAACCGGGTCCGTTCGGTATCAGAGGACCGCAGAGGCGGGTTGTGGATTGGCACCAATGGCGGCGGACTCAACCATTTCAACCCTAGCACCGGTGAATTCACGGTTTACACCGAACAAGATGGCCTGCCCAATAATGTGGTCTATTCGGTGATTGAAGATGCCAAGGGATTTTTGTGGATTTCTACCAATATGGGCCTCTCGCGCTTTGATCCCCACAATTTGGTGTTCCGCAATTACACCGCCCAAGATGGCTTGCAAAGCAATGAATTTAACACGGGCGCCTCATTAAAATCCGCCAGCGGAATCCTTCTGTTTGGTGGCATCAACGGCTTTAACGCCTTTGATCCGCTGCGGCTTGACACCAATGAAATTGTGCCTCAAGTGGCGATCACCGGTTTTCAAATTACGGGTAAAGATGATCCTTTTTCCCAACCGGTGAATATGCTTCAAGAGGTGGTATTGCAGCCAGAGGATTACAGCTTTTCACTGGAATTCGCGGCCCTCGATTTTACCGCGCCCAACCGCAACCAATTCAAATACCGCATGAATGGTTTTGAAGACCGTTGGAACGACGGTGGGCACTTGTTCCGCACCACTTACACCAATCTCAACCCGGGCACTTATACCTTTGAAGTGATGGGCGCCAATAACAGCGGTATATGGAATGAAACCCCAACCACGCTTAAAATTCGTGTGATTCCCCCGTGGTGGCGAACCTGGTGGGCCCAATCCCTGGGCATCATTTTCTTATTGACCACGATTATCTGGGGAGTGCGGCATTATGTGGGCACCAAACAGCGCAAACATCTGCGCGAATTGCGCGAAACCCAGGAAGAGCTGGCCCGCAAACTGAGGGCGGCAGAGAAATTGCGCGAATTGGACCGCTTAAAAGACGAGTTTTTGGCCAATACCTCCCATGAATTGCGCACCCCGCTCAACGGCATGATTGGCATTCTTGAATACTTATTGGAACGGGGCAACGATCAATGGTCGGGAGAAACCCGTGCCAATTTGGCCATGGTTTTGCACAGCAGCAAGCGCTTAGGTTCGTTGGTCAACGATATCTTGGACTTTTCTCAGCTCAAGAAATCAAAACTGAAGCTCGATCTTAAACCTGTTAATTTGAGCGAACTTACCGAAATTGTTGTCAAGCTGGCCAGACCCATGATCAAGGACCAGGAACTTGTTTTAGATAATGAGATACCCGAAGAGTTCCCGGCGGTACTGGCAGATGCAAACCGTCTGCAACAAATTTTCCACAACTTGATTGGCAATGCGATCAAATTTACCAAGAGCGGCTCGGTGACCATTTCTGCCAGCCCACTTGCCGATGACCTGGTGCGGGTGCGGGTAAAAGACACCGGAATTGGCATTTCGCAAAATAAAATAGGCACCATTTTCGACAGTTTTGAGCAAGGCGATGGCTCGGTCGCGCGGCAGCATGGTGGTGCCGGTTTAGGGCTTGCCATTACCAAAAAACTGGTTGTGCTGCATGGCGGGGAGATCCAGCTATCCTCACAGTTGGGCAAGGGAAGTGAGTTTTCCTTCACGCTGCCGGTTGCCAGTGAGCCTGCCTTGGCCATCTTACCCGGCGAATCTGAGGCATCCCCTTCGGTGATCCCACGTGAACCGGTGGAAATGTTGCTGCCCAAACCCATCCGCCCCGAAAGCGGCGAAGTGGTAAAGCCACGCATCCTCATTGTGGACGATGAACCGGTAAACCTGCAGGTGGTGATGAACTATCTGGCTCATTATCCCTACCATTTGGAAATGGCGGCCAATGGCCAGGAAGCGCTGGACAAGATTTTTCAAGATCCACTCTATGATTTGGTGTTGCTGGATGTCATGATGCCCGGGCTTTCCGGTTATGAGGTGTGTAAACAAGTCCGCGAACATTTCCGCCCGCGGGAATTACCTGTGATTTTGTTGACCGCCAAAAACCAGGTTTGGGACATGGGACAAGGTTTTGAAGCTGGGGCCAATGATTACCTGGCCAAACCCATCTCGCGGGAATCGCTGATCCCGCGGATTAACACCCATCTGCGGCTTTTGGAGGTTAGCAAAAACCTAGTCATGGCCGAGGAAGCGGCGCTTGCCGGTGTAATGGCCGGGGAAGAGGCCAAAGAAGCTTCTACCGTGTTGCACAATATCGCCAATATTGTGACTTCGATGATGATTTCCTGCGAGCAAATGGAAATGGCATTTGAACAATCGCGCATGTCCAAACTGCAGCAAGCAGGCCAGCTTTTGCAAAAAAACCGCAGTCATTTGAGTACCTATTTGACTAAAGATTCCAAGGGCAAGCGGTTGCCCGGTTACCTCGCCGATCTCAGCGGGGCATTGGTGGAGGAGTTCCACTTTTTCCGCAAGGAGTTGGAGGAAGTCACCAAACGCACCGAGCTGATGAAAGAAATTATTCGCGATCAGCAAAACAAGGCGCGGGCCAAACGGGCAGAAACGGTGAAAATCTCACTCAATGCTCTGATTGAAGAAAGCCTCAGGGTGCAAGGGGATTTCTTCAACAAAAATGGTGTGGCGATCAAAAAGTACTTTAGTGAAGACGTGTCGGTAAAAGCGGGCAAACTCCACACCACCCACGTGCTGATTAATTTGTTTAAAAATGCCGTGGAAGCCATGGAGCGTACCCATAAGAATCGCCGGTATATCTATGTGGAAACAGGCCGCGATGACCGTTGGGCCTATGTGCGGATTCGCGATAATGGCAGTGGTTTCACCGTGGAGGAGCTAGACCAGGCCTTTACCCATGGTTTTACTACCAAAGACGAGGGACATGGATTTGGTCTGCCTTATTGCCAGAAAGTGATGCACGAAATTGGCGGTGCGATTGAAATTGAAAGCGAAGGGCGTGGCCGCGGTGCCACCTTTATTCTCAATTTCCGGGTTGCATAATCGATAAAACCGCGCTGGCAGCGGAAACGGGATCGATTTTGATGGAAAAAGTGGCCTCCTTGGCGGGCGTTTCAACCCCATACACACCCATGGCGAAAATGGCCGCGTAGAAAGCTGCCCTTGTGGCGGTTCAAAACGCTATGATGTTTCCTGTCATCTGCTGTTGGCTGATGGTCTTGGAGGTAAGGCAGTGCACATGATCGCCGAAGGAATTGAGCCGGAAACCGTGTACCGGTTTATATCGGTCACCGAAGCGGTTGAAGCCGCCGCGGCTTATGAGCGTAGCTTGCTGGTGCCGCCTAACCCAGGCAAAATGGATCAAAGCCCTATTTCGGACCAAGATCATGCCTGTGTGGCCTTTGTATTAGAACCACTTCAAACCACCGCTTCACCGCTCGTGCTTTTGGGTGGCATGGGTCCGCTGGCAGGTATCCAGGGTTTTCAACACGCTTGCGCTGTTTTTGGCCATTCGCGCGCCGTGGTGCTCTTGCAAGCTTGTGGGATTCCCGACCGCACTCCGGTTATTAAGGCCGCGGTGGAAGGTGAGGTGGCCGGTCAGCGGGAACAGATGGGAATGCTGTTAGCGCTGGCACTGCAGGCAGCCTGCCGCCTTACCGACAGCAAAACTGGGACGCTCGACTGGCTCATTCTGTGTAATTCCGCCCATTTTTTCGTGCCGCAAATGACTGTTTGGCTGACAGCCCACCGTCCCGGCCTCAGCAGCCGCTTGCGGCATCATAGCCTTGTTGAGGGCGCCGTTCGGGCCATGGCTGATTTTTCAAAACCGGTTTTGCTGTTAAGCACCACGGGATCTCAGCGAGCGGGTTTATACCGCAATGCGGCTGTGGCGGCGAGTCAGGCCTTTTTCGAGCCTGGCCCAATCCTGCAGCAATGGCTAATGACGGCCATTTACCAAGGCGTTAAAGGATCCAGTCAGGAGGCCGTGATCCGCCATGGTTCCCGGTTTTTTGAAGCGATTTTGAAGAGCCTGCCCAATGTTGGCGCCATTTTAGCGGGTTGTACCGAAATTCCCGAAATCGTGGCGCTGCTTCGCGCCCAACCCCCACAGCAGGCCATGGCGCGTTTGGCTGAGTTGCCGATTATCGATCCGGTCCTGGCCAGTTTGCGGCAGATGGCACGAGCTTAACAAGCTAAAACGGTTCGTGCCGGGAAGGGTGGTGGCAAGCTCGCACCACCCAAACATTGGGAGTCTTTTGGCATGTTTGTTGCCCACTTTGCTATTCTGGCTTGAGATGCCCCACCGTTGGCTGGCGGTGGCATCTTCGGTTGGGAGCAAAGCTCCCTGCCTGAAAAACAATGGCACGATCAGGCGGGTTGTGGCGCCAATAGGTAGCCGGGAGGTTTGGTTGGGTACCAAAAAGTTGATTCCGCTAATGGGTATCTTCCTCATGGTGGTGGCTTCACTGATTTTGTTCCGCTTGTTTCAGAAACAGCTCAGCAGCCATTGGCTCTCAGTAACCCTGCATCCCCAGATCCGGCTGATGTTGGATGAAAGTGCGGCCAACTTAAAACTTTTGGCACAACGCCATCCCTCCCAGACCGTG
>WURV02153236.1:0-36137 GCA_011762755.2 Epimenia babai
ATACGCATCGCACTCACTCCACAGCACAGACAACATCGATATGACTGGTGTCGAGAACATGTCACCTGGACCCAAGCTCAGTGGAGTAATGTACTCTTCACAGATATGTCCAGCTTCTGTCTATATATTAGTCATGGTCCTATTCGGGTGTGGAGAAGGCCGAATGAGCGATATTCCAATACTACAGTTGTTAAACATGACCGATATTCCATCACTACCACCCGTCGTACAGATTTCCATGCCATTGAAAACGGCACGCTAACTGGTGTCAGATACCGCGATGAAATCCTCGACGTGTTTGTGAGGCCACAGGCTGTTGATATTGGTCCAGACTTGGTTCTGATGCATGATAATGCCCGTCCTCATTGTGACATCGTGAATGAGTACTTTAGGGATGACGGAATCAACAGAATAGACTGGCCAGCTCGCTCACCTGATCTCAATTCCATTGAGCATGCGTGGTACATGCTGCGAGCTGCCATCTCTGACTGCAATGATCAACCTGGCACACTGCAACAGCTCAGGGATGCGCTATTGGAATCATGGACCAATATCCCACAAGAGAACCTGCGTCACCTAGTCGAAAGCATACGATGTTAAGCAGTAATTGATAGTAGATGAGGTCACACGCACTACTAGTACATGTTTTGGGAAGAAAAAACGTTTTTTGTTTTTCCCGAATTTTTATAATGTATTATTTTTTTGTGACATTTTGTGGAAAAAACATGTCGGCTTTATTTTGAAAATTTATTAATTTTGGTCTGCATTGATACACATACTGATGAAAAAGTCAGCACCATACCTTTATTATAGAAAATTATCATAAATTAAGAGATATTTTGAGTTATATAGATATGTATACGGGTGATCCTTAAGAAGTCTTGAGTAGTATAGTTCGAATTTATCATTGAAAAATTAAAATAGTTTCAAAATACATTGGAATATTCACATCACTAGAGCAACAAAATAATAGCAAATTTTTGACTTGAACCGAATTAAAAACTAATAAAAATATGATGCAACTAGTCTACAAATAATTTATGGCAACAGTTCAGTGAGTATACAAGATCGCATACATTGTATGCTCATATTCAATCATTTAACAAAGTAGCTGATGACAATGAACTGAATTACTAATATCCACATCAGCAGACAAATTTGCTAACAAAAGCGAGAACCCATGTAAATTAGCCATTCTTTGATCTCAGGATCTATGGTATAGGCAAATTAATGTGTGTCATAGATGACTTGTTCCAACTAGAACTAACTTTGGTTCTTACTGTTTAAGTCAAAGCGGCGCGCATTACGCAGCTTCAGCCCGAGGAGGTAACCGGGTTTCTTAATGCTCTTAATCGCTATAAGCATCTTACCATTGAACTTGACCACATGCGATATATCATAAGTAGGATCCCTCGAGCAAGGTTTCAGCACCGACATTGCTGCAGTTGTCGACCACTTGCAAACTTGTACGTGAACGTATCTCCTTCACACATGATTGACAACTGAAATAAACAATCATCCGCAGCATGAAATAAAGATAAAAGTACAAATACAAATTCATAGTCGATAACAAACTTCTTTAAAATATAAAAATAAATTTTGATGAGCCATAGGCGCATGAAATTAACACAAATCTTTTGATGTAAATAAAAGTATATCTGAATTTGGATTGTAAAAACGTCGTAAATGTATCATTAATTTAGCTCTTGATTTTTTGCAATAATTATTAAACTACCGCCGTATAACTATAGCGCCCACACCTGTACAGTATTGACATATAGATGAGGTGTGATAGATGCTCATTCGTCGATACGAATAAATAAATAGTCTATTGTCAATTTTTGTGATTTTTACATTAGAGATGTATGATACGAAAAGGTAAGACACTTTAAAGATTTGTCGTGATATGGCTTATTATAAAAATATATTAGGTTGTAACAGGGCAATGTTGCACGTGCTACTGACATTTAATTATAAAGTAGCACCAAAACCTCACGTTTTCCCTTTTAGTAATTACTCTAAATCGCATTTGTGAAATAATTTTTTTTTACTACACGACTCCAACATTGTGTTTGTCAAACAATGTATAGTAATGCTACACGTATAAACAAATAATTATGTTATAGTTTCCCAATGGGTTGTATAATCTGGGGCTTATAATCTTGGTCGAGTAGTCTTCCCATAGCCTAGGTCCAATACTACAACGTGGGTCAAGTATTATGGGTAGAGAAATGACGCGTCGAGTTATCTGGTACCCCCACCATTGCTTCGAATGCGCCGACCAAGTTGCTGTTACGTCTCCCCAACTATGTTGATGCTGGAAATAGTGTTAAATAACGTTATTGGCCATGCCAAGTCATTTCGGTGGGATTTTGCGACCAGCCGCCATGGAGGGGTTCATGTTCCCACTCCTGGTGAGAGTATACTTCTAAATAAGTTAAGTATACTTACTGCCATATTTTGTCCATATACCGAAGTTATAAAAGGAGGGTCCCGCATTGCAGACGATGGCAAAAAAAATTGTTTGATTTAATGGAACTCTGTAGAACAGCTGACGCGAGCACAGAGAACTTACGACAGAGTTGCGACCCTTGTCATTGGACCAGACTACTGGGAGTTACGAAAATCTTTCGTCATTTCGACGATCGTACTTTTACCTTCAATTCCGCTCCATTCTTAAATGCTCCCTCTCCCTCTCCTTCTCCCTCTCCTTCTCCCTCTCCCTCTCCCTCTCTCCCCCATTGTTTAGTAGGCTTTAACGACGTACTTTCAACATTTGAATTTTCATAGTAAAGGGCATTAATTCCATTCGTCCTTTGGAGTAATTTATGGAGTGTATACTCTCCCTTGCACTTCAAAAATCGGTGATTTCACAAGATGTGGGAAGTCTGTGAGCGGGTGTGGGTAGGTGTGCGTGTGCGAGCGGGCCTGAGTGTCATCGTGACGTGCGTAGCTTATAAGGAGTCACCCGTCCATTTGCGTCTTATCTCGAACTTATTGAATGTAACTTGACATCTTGAAGGCAATGGTGTAACGTTAGTTATACTGACGCGAGCGTGAGCGCATAGATTTTAGTAACCCTAGATCCGGCGACGAGCTCTCTACGCGCTTTGCGTGACGTCATCACACCGTGTTGAATATGTTGAATATCGTCATTTCCGTTTTTATATCAATTTTACTAACTGATAAAGACTTTTTCAAAAGTAGTTTATGGCAAATAGTCCTGACATTTTCTTTTTGTATGTCTCTTATTGCATGTCTCTCTCATTGTTTAGTGGGCTTTGACGGCGTGCTTTCGACTTTTTGATATTTCATAATCAAGGGCATTGATTTTATTCGCTATTCGTCGTAATTCGTGGAATGTATACTCTCCCTTGCACTTCAAAAATTTGTGATTTCCCAATAAAATGTAAAAAGTTGTGACCCCAGCAATCCTTTGCGACATTCTCTATGCTTGTGTGCGCAAGTGCGCGCGCGTGTGAGTATACGCGCGCGTGTGTGTTTGTACGTGCGTTTGCGAGCAGGCGCGCGTCACCATGTAACTAGACATCATAAAGACAATAGAGAGCGCATAGATTATAGTGACACTAGATCCGACAACGAGCCTTCTACGCGCTTGCGTGACGTCATCTTACCGTGATCGCGCGACTGTAGGTTGCGTGACGTCATCGTACCGTGATCGCGCGACTGTAGGTTGCGTGACGTCGAGTCATTAGCATCAATATGTTTGTGAGTGATAATTTCTTTGGCCTGTGGCATCTCTAGCCAGCGGGCTGATTGATGCCTAGCCAGACCTTGACTCATCTAACCTCATCAATAATTCACTCCTAATACCACTCGCTAGTCTCTAGTACTATAACAAATGGCGCGCGAAAAACAAAACTCTCCGTGAGTCACGTGTTGTCGCACGCGTGGGGTCAGGGATGTCGGGGTCGACCGTGGGAATCTACGTGATGCCCGAGCCCGTGCAGCGTTCTGGAGATGTGATTACGTCATCAATCACAACGAGCAGGGTAGGCACGCGTCCCCCTTCGGCTCCAATGCACACCACGCACCACGCATCACTATCACTGCACTACCGTTAAAATTTACAATTATCATTATAATAGAAAACAACGCCGTATTATGATACGAGTGTGATGCTAATGATGCTTGGAGTACGGGTGGTCCAGGCCACTGCGCCAATCATCACTATCACTAATAAACCTAATCGGCCTTGTTTGCGTTGGGAAATATTCCACTCCCATCCCCGCCTGTCTAGGACGGAGACGAATATTCCCCCAGCATTATAATAATTACCATAGATCATTTTCCTGCATTAAATAAAATGTGTCATGTAACCTGGTTTCACAAATCAGGAATAAGCGTAATTTTTACATAGTTATTTTATTCAACAGCAATCTCCACAACAGAAAAAGATGTGATGATATGATTTGTTAAAACGACATCGTGTATAATCTATTACAATCACTTTTGTCAATTATTGCGTAATTTCTCAAGAAAACCAACTAGGTATTGCGTTTCTGTTCTTGTTTCTAACGCGTCGCGTCAGCGTGAGTTGGCACGGATTGTAGGCGGGCGATAAATGGGCGCTAATCACTACCCGCATACGGTTCTTATCCAATTACTCCAGTATGCCTACTGGTCCGTCGGTTAAAAACCACCGACGCGCAAAGATGTGTCGATTTTTCAAAGAATTATGTGTCGCCATACGATTACACGGACCTGGTTGCTTCTTCCGCAATTAGTTTTATCAGAGATAACGGAGTGCGGAATTCCGTCCATCTGTCGCCTTATTATTCTACCGTGCGCGCGAGTTCCTCTGCAGTTCAGGACGCCGGTCTTGCAGCGAGAGACCCGATAAAGAGTGAAATTAAAGTGACAGCAACAGACGTGCATCTTTATTGCAAAAGTACTTTTTTGCTTATCAACCTTTTACTTACTTACATTTTGCATAAGAAATTTCATGGATATGCCTGTGTGTATTTCTTCAACAGTTGGAACTTGCAAGATCTCGGCAGGTTCACATAGACACTGATTACACTCGGAGAAGGTTTATTGACTGGTATTTTCTGTACATCTTTCACTCACGCATATCTACTACACTCTCGCCTAACACCCCGTTCTCTCGTGTGTACACCGATGACGTGTCGAGCATGCGTCACGACTTCCCGCTCGGGGAGGGTGTGGCAGGCCCGGAGACATACAATCTCCACATGCCCGTATAAGGCTTGTCATTATGACTAATAAAGAACAACTTTGTTCCGACGCTGCCGACAATTAGTGAGACATTAGTTTAAATTGGGTCCCTCGAGGCTGGCGTAGCTGCCTGCCAGGCTAGCGTAGACGTGTCATCCACACGTGCAATACCTTATTTACGCGCCAATTTCGTGTCCACTCGTACTTCGTTCAGAAACCGAAGTGACAGAGACCTCTCACTACTTTATGAGAACACACAAGTACCTAACTATACTCACATGATCCAAAATCATGCACAAAATGTACTATAGCGATCATAAAATTCACTCATAAATTCAATATGTTAACTTATTATTTAGACGAACTAAATTCGCCGGTTCCTCGAAAGAGCACGCGCACGCACACTCGCGCATACGTCTGATCCCACCGCTCCGACTATCAGTGAACATTACTGTGTTCATATCACGGGAAATTGACCGTCGTTTGCAGTGATCTCCGTCTATCTTCGCCAGTCGACGCTGCCGGGTAATTAGCGCCGTGGTCAGTGAATATAGAGCGGCCAGGCGCTCCACCATTGTCACCGGAATCATGATGCATCCATCGATATGAAGTCAACAATCGACTGCCGCTCCACTATTGTCATTCCAGCGACGATGCTTCCATGCTGCGTTATGGAGTCAACAACCCACTGCTGCTCCACCATTGTCATTCGAGCGACGATGCTTCCATGCTGCGTTATGAAGTCAACAACCCACTGCTGGCTCCACCATTGTCACCCGGATGACGATGCAGGCCATCCCTGGAGTTCGTTCAGTGGAAGGGGCACTGGACTAGTAACCGAATAATTTCCGCTTCCAAACCGCCCCCTGGTCCGCTTTTCTGCGATGATCCAGAGCAAGTAAACTGTAAAAGTATGAGTAAACTGTAAAATGGATACGTAAAGGTTTAATAGCGTCTTTAACGAGTGATATGCGAGAATCAAAGGTATTTTATCTGCGCTGAAGAGCCGCCATAAACGTTCATTATATGCGATATCAAGTCAAAAACGGACTGCAGTTCCAGGTACCACTGTCACTCGGACGGCGATGCATCCATCCATATAAAGTCAGCATTTTTTGTTAGGATAAGGTCACATTATAGCTGTAATTTAGGCTAATTAATAAAATTAATTGAATAGCTTTTATGAATTTAACAAATTAGAGGTCAATGTTGCCAAAAGGGTTGTGAAATTCTCACAGTGACCGACTTGTATATAATAATAAACAAATTGAGTTTATAAACAGGTTTTTATGCTAGGGGTAACGTTGCAGAGTAGGCTACTGGTGTTCCGAAGAAATGAAATGAATTGAAATAGTATAGATTTATAGTGCCCTTTTAACACATGGCTATCAAGGACACTTTACAAATTTCCCGTTACTATTATTTACTAGAAATACGGTTCAAAATCAAACTGGGTAATAAATGAGCTGAAAGCACACATCACAAGGGCATCGCTGATTGTTGTAGATGGGGTTCTCTTTGATAAAAAGTCGTCAGTCACGAGGGCTCTTCTATTTTATATAATTGTTTTGCCAGCTGCTATTTATGAAATATACCTACATTCCGTGTCTTTACTGATGAATTGGATGATAACCATCTGTCCAATCTATAAATAGCCTAATACAACCGCATGTGGTAGAACCTTGAGCCGGTATTTTTCATTTATTTTTTCTGTGTTCAATCCGAATTTACTATATTGTATCGCATACATAATTGAATAGAATGTTCGACAATCTACATTATAATTATCATCAAAAGTCAACATCCGACTGCGCCGCTCCACTATTGACACCAGAACGACGATGCTGCATCCACGCTGTGATATAAAGTCAACAAGCGACAGCCGGCTCACCATTGTCGCTCGAGCGACGATGCCGATGACGTCGTTAAATAACACGATGTGTTTTACGCGGTGTGCACAATTCGATGACAACCTGATTACCGCTCGGAGCACCTAGATAAAGACATCATAAAAACCACGATAATATCCGAGAAAATAGGAGAACGCTGCCTGCCGGACCCCTACCGCGTCCTCCCGCCTCATCGCCCATCTACTGCCACTACTGACGATTATTCAATTATAAATATTTGATGCCCTCTGTCGTTCAGACTTCCAGCCGAGTTTAATTAAGCCAGGACGCACGGCCTGCCGCACAACGCACAAAGACATCTTTCCCCGCGTGATCAGTCACTCGGCGATTCTAACGACTGGGTCAGTTCAGTATAACATTCCGGTAAAAATCAATAGTTTCCGTCAAAACAACGCGCGACGCAACGCGGAACTGGCAAATGGAGTTGATTATGTCCTCCCACCAAGAATCGGGCGGGCTGTTGCGAAGGACGCTGTAATTACCTTATACGGCAATGACTAAACATTCGTGGGCCTGTTTGAGTAATGACTGAACACGGAGGAACTCTTTGTCCTCACCGGGTCAAGGCGATGATGTCACACCGAATGCTTTCCAGATCTTGCAATGATACACACTTCTGTAACAATAAAACAGCCCCGTGCATACTCGCCATACGGCCTCAATCTGCATTGATGAAAACTATGTAAATATACATGTCCCTACATTAAATACACATTCCGTACATACATAATTGATATGCATGATAAATTCAGTCGAAAAAATGTTTTTGATACTGGATTCTGCATTCGCAGATGAAGACAATACTCAGCACATGCATACATTACTCAACCAATGCACAGACATTACTCTAACCATGCTCTGCCCAACTTCGCCCATGTATATACATTATTTAACACACACGCATATATCACTTGCGCAGACATTACTCAACACATGACTTTTCTCAGTCCGTGTACAGACATTACTTAACCCATGACAAGACATTACCTAACCAATGACTAGACATTACTTAACCAATGCACATACATTACTATTACTATACACACGCATTACTCAACCCATGCACGGACATTGCTTAAACCATGCACATACATTACTTCACTTATGCACTACTTCACCCATGCCCATACATAACTCAACTTATCTTTCACAGGCAAGGATCATCTACTGCGCGTGTTAAATTCTGACAAGATGCTGCTAGGTCGACCTATCGTGGATATCGTGTGAAGTTTTGGATTATAATGGTGCTCGATAACATGGCGATGGCTACAGGCGTCCGCTTGCTTGCATGGAACTGTCCGATCACAGACGGAGTGACTGATGAGGTCAACTGGTCACCGTCCTTCTGTGTGGACGGAACTGGGTTGCGATGCGGACGACACGGGCACACGCGATCGATATAGGCTTTATTGCTGAGGTCCTTCATCGATTTTTGACGATCCATCGATGTAAGAGAATGCCGTGTCCCACAACTGGAATTTATTATGCAGAACCGCGAGAGCAAAAAACATTACCCTGCTGAGCTACTTCTTACCAGCACCTTAAGTAATTATTGTCAGGGACGGTCAACCCTTCCGATGCAGGTTTTCCCAGACATTTTGCATATGTATTTACAGTCATTACTACGATTACAATTAAATGGGTTTTTAATTTGATACATACATGGGCAGCTTGTCTTTTGATCTCGTTTGTTCTATTATTTGAAATGCTGTTTCACATTATTCTATCGTTATAATCATGATAAAGTTTCAATCTATTGATACTTATTAAACTCTTATTAATATAACTACGTATTGATAACAATATTTTTCCCTATGGGTCAGTACTAGTCACAACTGTTCGCGAGTTCATCGAGTTCCGATGGTGTTTTTTACATAATACTAAGAATTTTGAGATAATTTGAAATACTTTATAAGTGTGGTTATTTGGCACAATGCATTTATATTCTATTTAAACAACAATAGTATCGGCTAATCTTTCAGGACGCCTCCACATTTGAGTATAAGAGTGTGTACATGGTTTCCGGTTGCTCCAAGCGGGTCTACGCCAAGAAAAAATCCTGCTGAACTTAATATCATTGGTCGATTCGAAGGAGACAGAGAGTGTAGCCACAAGATGTGATGGCGTCAGGCGCACGAAAAGACCAATATCTCGTTGAAATAGACAAATATATACAGAAGGCGCACTAGGTATTTGCTTTTCTGCAAAGAGATCTATAAAATGCGACAAGGGTTGTTATTTTTACCCAGGGATATATTTACTCCTAAAAACTCCTGTCCTATCCTATATTTACTAAAAGATGCTAATTATGCGCGTACCCTCAGCTTTCGGGACAGACGGGTGCGGAGGCGTCCCATTAAAAGATTTGCTGACGCTACCATATGAAATCAATGGAAAATAAGTACATTATTTTATTTAATCACCCATATACACTATTATGATATTTAAATTGTGAGCCAATACGTATCGACACTCAAAATCAACGCTCTTTCCTCCTTTATTAGGCTATTCTCGACAAGAAAGAACCTTAGATAGAGCTCGACGTCGGGCGACCGAATTTCAAAGTATTGAACCGTAACCCGAACAGTGTGTCTAGTTAGGTCAAATGCTTGGCGCTCTGTCATGAACAAACTCGCTGTGTATGATACCGTGCCGAAAATCGATGACGTCGCATTCGCGACGCTATGCATGATGAAAACAAAGACATGCGTTGTGTAGCAGCTGTATGCAAATTAGCATGCTTTCCCATAGCATAGCGGCCGTACGCCGGGTCCACGCAGACACTGGCAGCATCTCACACAATTACATCAATTTTAAATTATATCCAACATTTCAGCATTATTATACAGCCCGGGGCTTGTAGATAATTATGCACGGTAACGATCATACTACACACAGGCCTTGTACCGTTTGTGTCCATAATGTAAGCACGGGGGATGGGTCTCATTGCCGATTTATGAGGCATTTACTTAATTATTTAAAAACTACCGCCCCCTCTTGCCCATATTTGATGCAAGGACACTTGAAACAAACCAAAGAATAATTATAGTACCAAAACTAGATGCATAATTATTATTCTCTGGTAGTATAATTGCTGCAATCAATAATCATACTTTTGCCATCAGCAACAGTTGCCACAATCCGTTAATAGATAATACAGAACACTATGAAAAATTGTTAGACGATCCCACGATCATGCATGATGAGTCATGATTACGTAGACATTTTTATAATGGATTTAAACTTTCCCTTTCGTCTGTTCATTCATCAAATTTCATACATAACGTATGTTTTGTGTTTCGAATGGAACGGATGGAGTGAACGGTATAATTAAAATAATGAAGTACGTAAATGACTGGATAAAATTTATGAATGAAACGAATAAACGAAACTCATGACACGACTGATTTTTTTCTTTCCAATTTTTTCCTTTCCCCTAAAAGTCGCAGGGTTCGCAACCGCCCAACGGTTGGCTTTTCTGTGTGTGTGTGTGCGTGCGTGAGTGAGTGCGTGCGTGCGCGCGTGTATTATTTCAAAAATGTGCGAGCCAGTCTAGTAAAATCTATTAGCGATCATATCAGTCATAGTTGACTGCAGAGAATCGGTTTATTGAGCATATGTTGCGTATAGTAATGTGCAGATACACTATGTAATTCGGCATAAATACATTTGGCAATTTAATTAACGAAACGAATACGGGCAGTGGTTCGTGGATGGCTACACACCGTCTGACCTTGTATACAGCAGCTGTCGCACGCATGGGCCAGTTCGACTAGTCAAGTACCGCCGACCTCTTGGCTCATACGTGGTTAATGCAATGGTTCGCTGCGCGAATTTACTACATATCTCGTTATAGTACTCTAGTATTCATTATCGACCGCTATATCTACGTTACGGTACTATGAGGCTGCAGATGGTGCCGATTGACAGAGGGACCGTCTCCCATTGGCTGCCTGTGGAGGGAAATAATAAACGGCGCGCTTTATCAACCAATAATCAAGCTGGTATCGACGAAACATAGGATACGCCAGGCGAGCTTGGCGACAAGGCGTGGCGTTGACGTACGACAATAGGCCCAGGAAAACGCGAGGAGGGGAGACATCGCTCAATATAAGAGTCAGACTGGGTCGATGAGCGCACCACGGCGATGCTAGTCGAGTCTAGTGCATTGTGCCATGAACGCCATTAACATTTAAATAAGAGCTAGCGAGACATTAGTTTGTGATGACGAGATAGCAGAGTCATTTTAAATCTCATATACATCAGTAAATTCGCACGCGCCTTATCGTCTCTCGTAGTGCCTTCATATTTTCATATACACAAGTTGAGGTTTTTATTTTTAGTTAAATAAGTGTAGATTTTATTTTAATGTACTTTTAACCCGTATACACTATTTATTCGTGCATCTAGTCATTAAAGATTTCTTATAGTATAAACCGTATGCGGTGTTGTAAATTCTCCTTCGTGACATCGTCGATAAAAGATAGACTTCAATAAGCCATGCCACGTGGTTTCCTTGTTAAACGCACGAAGACTAGCGGCGGCAGTGGCGGTGGCTCGTGCTCACATCGTGTTAGGCGAGGTTCGGATGACGACCGCAGTGATAGCAGTTCGGACATTGAACATTGCGTTCCAGTGTTTGGATCACCAGATTCGGGTTTCTGTCAATCACCGCACAGAACGCAATATATTGAGGGAGACAGATCGCCGCTTGCTGAACGTTTTCCCAACTCAGGCAGAAATTGTCTATCACTGAACTCGACGCCTATTTCCTCACCCATCACGGTCACCGGTGCGTCACGTGACATCGGCTACCCCTCACCGCTTTACTTCTCGTCGTTTGACCGCCTCACAGTGTCGAGCCCAGCTAGCTCTGGTCCCTGCATCGACCTGACCTCACCAAAGAGTGAAAAGATTACTCAATTCCGGGAATTGACTCCTTCAAGTCCGAACAAGCGACGAACCAGCTCAGAAAGCGACTCGAAACCGAAGACACCAAAGAAATCCAAAGCAATCCGTAAGATAAATTTCGACGAAGACACAACGTCACCGGTCTCAGGTACAATCATCCGCGACTTGAGAGACGACACGGAGGTGCGTGTATGTGGAGACATCGACAGCGCTTATAACATCGTCGACGTGACACCGGAAGCACGCGCAGAATTGGAGCGCATTGATAACAAGATAGGCGATTACATTTGTCAGTTGTGTAAGGAACTGTACCCGGATGCGTTCCAACTAGCTCAGCATCGCTGTTCACGCATTATACACGTTGAGTACCGCTGCCCCGAATGCGACAAGGTATTTAACTGTCCGGCTAACCTCGCCTCACACCGTCGCTGGCACAAGCCTAAACCAAACACCAAATCTCAACCATTGCAGAAACTTGTGTCTCACGAAAACAAGGACCGCTTTAGCCCACATCCAAATTCTCTTGATCTACGCATGAGTCACAAGATGTCCGCCATTCAACCGGAACTCCTACTCTCCAGGGAAACATTGTACGGTTGCGACTTCTGCGGAAAGAAATTTCGTCGACAGGCCTATCTTAGGAAACATCTCATCAGCCACTTAATCAAGAGTGATTCGAAGGTATACCCGTGCGATTTGACTGTACCCGTGGTAGCACGTGACAAACATGAGCTGCCGACACACGTGACTGACAACCGCGAATTCATGCGCCCTCACCATCCCGGCAACGCCAACTTCATTCATCACCCACCATACAACCAAAACAACAACACCAGCAACAACAATACCAGCAGCAACAACAACAATAACAATAATAACAACACTAACAACTCCCATAGCCAACGAGATACATTTCCCTGTCCACATTGTAGTGAAACCTTTTTCAGTCTTTCTAAGGTTACCCAGCACATTCACCTGTACCACGTGACGTCGGACACGTCTATTAGGTCACTTCCTGTCGGTGCCAGTAATCGACCGTGCTGATATACGTTACGCCATGTGACGGCTATCCCAGCGCATTGTGATCAACGACGAGACGTCACAATTCTAACGCACATAATTGGGTTACACCTTCCCTCCAATACTGTCAATCAAATAACTGACCAAACGTATACGGCGTCTCTTTTTGCTGGGCTACAAACAAGTAAGTGCGGTATTAATATATTGTTCAATCTCCGACCTCTCGTACTAAGACATCTGTGCTATAGTATATATTTGTATATAGTGTCAAATCCTATATTGTTAAAACCGCGCTATTTTGGTATACAATATACACTAAACGATGATATATTATTTACTATCTACCTATCTACAATGTTTGTTGTTTATGTCTAAAGTCACGCATTCCAAGTTCTAACATAATTGTTATTATAAGGTTGTAACATGTCACGTGTACTTTTACCACCACGAGTTGTTTCGTCATTGCTTTTGGTGGTAGACATATTTCACTAAAAGGGTTAGTGTCACCATCGTGCATTTTAAATGAAGTGTCCTTTAACTAATTCTCAGTGTTCTACTAGTCAAAAGCTATGTATGTAACGTTTTATACTGTATATTTAACCAACGTGTCATAATATAAACATGTATTTTCTACGTGCTAATATACACATCGATATTTACGCTCTAATACCTAATTATTGTATTTATTCACTTTTTATGTAATTATTCAGTTTTTAATAGTATTTAATTTACAGGTTTTTCTGATATATAAATTTTGTTTTGCTATTCGTTGTTTTAACCGGTCTTGGGGCAACATGATAAAGATCTGGTGGTATGGAGTTGTTTACTAAAGTCACAGCAAAGACTAGTTTTATGTGCCTTACACTATGGCTTGGGTTTTAAACTCGGTCTAAATTCATGTCGAGAGCCTATGTCTGTGTGCCTCAAGTATCCCATATACATACTGTGTGAGATTCTAAGAGTAATTTTGCATTACAAAATACCCACATAATACTAACAGGATACTAAGAGAACAGTAGGTTAATGGGAACATCCACAAAATTCTATTAGGACTCTAATAGGATATAAACAAAAACAGAAAACCGACAGAATACTAACAGGACTCCAACAGGACATTAACTTAACAGTACATCCACAGAATGCTAACATGACATTGAAAAGGCAAAACATAAACAAAATACCAGCAGAATGCTACCATAACCTTGAAAAGAGAGAACATAAACACGACAGCTAAGAGGACATTAACAAAAACAGAACACACACACACACACACACACACACACAC
The DNA here is from genome assembly GCA_011762755.2 of Epimenia babai. Classification (NCBI taxonomy): domain Eukaryota; kingdom Metazoa; phylum Mollusca; class Solenogastres; order Cavibelonia; family Epimeniidae; genus Epimenia; species Epimenia babai. The sequence continues at coordinate 14,326 of WURV02153236.1, forward strand.
ACACACACACACACACACACACACACAAAATATTAATAGGACACAAAGAGAATAGCCATCAAATACTAACAAAACATTACGAGACTACTTGTGCATGTATAATGTAAAGCAACGATCATGTTCTATGTGTTTTTATTTTTATTTATGCCAAACAGTGTTTCTCTAGTCAAAGAAAATACGCTTGCGTTTCCTTTGAAACTTTTACATTAACTATAGAGGGCGCATAATATATTTTTATTTCAATGATCTCTGTAGAAAGAAAATAATATAATAAATTGACAGTGTACCTCGAGACTAGTATTATAGCTGATCTACTGAAAGACGAACTACTTGTACATGCCAAAAAAATTCCTGCTGTCTTGGCTCAGGCACACATCAGTTTGGTGGTGCAGTAGAAAGGCACCCTGTTTCTTATGGGTATACACGATTTCGTTTCGTAGAAAGACGACTAGTTGCTTTCGTCTTACACAGCAAAGGGCCCCAGCTGACCGGATAGTGCATCTCCGTGCTTATAGGGAAAATACAGCCGTGCTGTGAATCAGTGACACCAAATAACAGTTGCGTTGACCCTTTGCATGCCACCCTGTTTTATAGACCCAATAGCTGCCGTATATAATTATAATCTAGCAGACGGTCACTTTGACGCCATCTTTGATGGTAGTAATTATACGCATGCGCAGTGCTGGACGAAACGTCATGTTATAAATTATTTTTGTCGTTACCCGCATTCAGTAAAAATTGATTGCATATCGAAAAAACTTGATTGCATAACTGAAAATGATATACAGTATTACCATACGCAGTATACATCCCGGATATTGAAACATATTCGTCTCATGACGTGAATATGAATATATGTTCATGGGACGCAAGGGGTTAAGATCGACGAAATTTTTTAAAGAAATTCACAATTCCATTACACCTGGCGTAAAGGTCTTAGGATATCCATTATCAAGTTTAACAATTAGGCCACAGATGCACTTAGGAAAAACAGCTTTATTGAAAAGTTGCTGTTTTTTTTCTGGTCACATTCTTTTAAGAAAACACATTTTCCCTTATGACAAAAAGAATTCATACGTTATTGGTATATTATTTATATTTTGTCTCATGCTTTTTATTTGTTTATTCATTTATTTATTTTAATTTAATTGATTTTTTGGCTGACTGAAGTCAGTATAAAATTTCTTTGTATACTGTACATATGAGTAAATTATCTGTTGTACAGTATTTTATGATAATGTGGAACAATTTATTTAAGGGCTAAACAAGGAAAAAAGAAATATAAGTGACTTTGGTTAACTTACATGACTAGACCTTAAAGTAAAATTTTGTACAGTTTATTCAACTTGAAGCAATTTATTTTCCTATCTTCTCATTCTAGATAACTACATACCCAATCACATTCAACAAGATGACCATTCTCAAAGCATATCTTATACAATCTACAATTCTACACATACAACCTTCCTCTATCATAGAGCAACCCTTTTCCTTGCACAACAAATACCCTATTATAGGTTGTACATATTCTTTTTTAAATGCATAAAATTTGTAATCACATTATTATAGCAGTGGATACCCTTACAAATAACAAAGGGTGCTACCCTTAATCTCTTATGCTAATATTATATAATATATAATCCATGTGGATATATATATATATGCCTTATTAGGATCGAAGAAAAATCCTTTGTACATAGTGAAGCATATATACATTATATTGTGTATCTTGTCTTGGACCAGGAAGTATGGTGTTAACTTGTCTGCTATAATAAATATTCTCTCATTAATCACACTAATCATTCCACTAGTACCTTGAATCTAGGTAAGGAATGATTTCTACTAATAGTGACATGCAGATTGAAACATCAACAGGTGACATATTGTTTGACCATAAATAGCAATGCGACGTTCCTGACTGTGACTTATAACATGAACATGTCAACTATATAGCAGGTCTGTTGATAAAATCCGGAGATCTGAATTATTGCCATATTTCACTGTGCAAAGATCAGTTTTGAGTCCCAGATATTCGATTAGCTGAATACGGAATAAATAGTTAGACAAAACTTTTTGGGATAGTCGACCTAAATTTTTTCACCTATTCACTCATAAATATATGGTAGCAGTATCTACAGACATACAGAGGTACTTAGAGCATTGTCGGACTTGTAGCCATTTCATTACACCACTAAGTGGCAGAAGAAATGTGTCTCTATTTGCTAAATCAACTGTTGTATAAATTCATATTTATTATTTCGCTTCAGTTACGTCATATTGCATGTCTACTCTACAACGCTAATTTTATGTGCTGTAATATTTCTGTTGATACATTAAGCTATGTAATGATGTCTTCATACATTTGTTGAGTAGTTAGGCATGCGACACATTGCAGCGTATTGAATAATAATGGTAAGCATGATGAAATACAAATGTCATAAACGATACAAATGTTTGGGCTGACTACTATCACATACAAACTAGAAATATGGTGCATTGTATTGTGCGACACTAGTACATGTATAACAGTGAATGTATCGCTCATAAAACTCTGTATGTACAAAATTTGTATATAAACTCAATGTGTGCTTTTTGTGTTCTTTTTAGTAGTAAATGATTGAAAGAACATTTTTCCTTAAAGACCATTCACTGCTCGCTTTTTAAATATACTGTCATTGGCGCATTTCTACTTAAAAACAGTTTTGTACACAATTTTAAATATTTTAAAAAATCAATATTCAACGATACAAAGAGCAAACTTACCGTACATGTTTGATATTTTTGCTTTACAATAATTATTTAAGGAAAAGTAACGCCATCCTTTGCTACAGGCCACTAAATAATGTTTAAGCGATACATATCCTTGTAGAAATTTTAGACATGTGGAATATATTTCATTGACCAAACACCGTCCCTTTATAACCCACGTTTATGTCTGAATTTCTACATAAAATTAACCGATCTTGTTTTTTGTAACTATCTCTGCGTGACAGTTTACAATAAACCGTATCCCTATAGATTATTGACACACTGACCACTACTAAATGACATCAAACAAATGTGGCATTGTCTCGTACAGAAGATCAGCAAATTACAAACTTTAACAAGTACTATAAAACAAGTGATCAGCCTTCACATGCACATCGAGATACAGTAGCAACTAAAGGTGTATTTTGCCTACATAGTAGCCTATTCTATGGTAGGTAGCCTCCTAGTTTTGATTTTATGATATAGCTGCTATGAGTATTGAATATATCATGCATAATTACAGATAATTTGCCGTAGTTTGTGGTTCAAAAGATATGATTAATTCATGATTTGCCATTAGTGAAAGGTCACTAAAAGGCCTACATCATACATATTCCAACTCCAATATCATACCTGACAATAATATTTGATAAATGGAATATACACTATTTTATATTACTTGATTATTGAATATCAATGCATCCATGATAATCACCAGTTGAATGATATTAGCATCAACACTGTATCACAAATGTACGTATTTACATATGTACTGTTTTAAGGTATTATTATAACGCTGATATAATTACGTACATGTGTGATGGCTATAAATGGATGATAAATATTATTTCAGACACAAAGACATATATACACATAAAAATGTATTAGCTGATATCGGTGCATGCACAGTGACTTTGATCGCTTCACCTCGGTGCCTTCTGTACATAAATACATGCTTTGCTTGCTTTGTTCTAGATATATCCTTGTGCTATCGCTTTTGTCTGGAACAGCAGTCCCCAAACATTGGGCCATGGACACTTGGCCTGCTTTTTGATGGGTGTAAACGGTAGATTTAGTCAAAGTAGTCAAAAACATAGAAAAAGACGCTGGACATTTATTCTCGTCTCACAGAAACGCGTGAAGATTTCTTGTTTGCTTTAATTGAGTGTGTTTGCAGTTTTCGTCCAAAAAATACATGTTTAGTTTTTTAAATTAAATGAACTTATGTCTTTTTCCAAAAATGTACTGTTACAACCCTTTTCAGCTTTAAAACTTTTAAAGTCTAAGACTTTTCAAGAGGGACCTGCTATGGGGAAATCAAGTTGGAAACTGCTAGCCTAGACTGTACAGTGTTTACAGCTGAGTTAAGAGCTTCACCTCTGTACCATGAATCGGTTATACCGTATGCTCAACATTAATAAAATTTCAAAATTTTGTGATTTTAATACCGCTATTATTCAAATTCATAGCTGAAATCTGTGACTACACAATACATTCCATGGATCTTGAATATAATATAAGTTCAATAATAAGTACCGTATAAGATAACTAAATCAGTGGACATTTTGCCTGTTTAATAGAACTCTCGGAGTATTTATGATGCAACTGATACCGGTAATAAAAACACATAACTTAATTTGATGAAATCATGATCCAGTGAAAAACACAAATCTAATTAAGGCTTAGTAAATCTAGTGGATGCCAATTTCTGTTCCCCTCAATATCTCTCCAGCGTTTAAAATGACCATCTATATCAATGAAATAAGTTATGATTGATCTTCTGCGATAGGCGAATGTCAGTAAGTTGAATCACATTAACTTTTACGTAAGGAAACATTGAAAATAACTCCTATGTTCGATTTTAAGACACCGGCCATCCAAAAAATTAAACAGTAGACACGGATGGCTCGTTGCAGATTATTGATATACTTTCGAGCATGTTATAATGTCTTCATTTTTATATTAATACTAGAATGTATAGCACCAAAGCTTGTATTGGTTTATTATCGATGTTGTCAATGTTTTGTCAGATTATTTTCCTGGGGTGAATCGATATCTTATTACAGCATATGACCGCACTCAGCCCAAACCAGTGCCTTTTGTATATCGTGGTTGTTAACACGAGTTAGATGTCAACTTTTCATTTCTCGAAGTACATTCAGTGTCTACTTATGACGATTTCTTATGCCTCAGCTCATTCCAAATTACCTGCATAGGCAATTCCTAATATTAAAAGTTGAGTAAGACCTATCATTTATCATACATTGAAAACTATTCTCGTAAATAATCATTTGATCTGTTTCATATAAGTGAATGAGCCATGTACCCCTTATTTAATTTATTATTTCATCTGTAGGTACAAATTTAATTGTCCTTTAATGCTGGTGCATGGTTTATTATTGAAAAAATAGATGGCATGGTTTTTGTGCTGGTTATCAAGGCAGGAAAGACCAGTCTTTGAATATTCATAGCCTCATTGTACCATGAGGAAATTTATAAAAATCAACTTAAATTACCCTGAGCAAATTTTTCCTGACCTATTTCGATATAAATCTTTTAATATGCTAACACAAAAATTACTCCGACGCTATATATATAGTGGAAGGTGTGCTAAAAATAAAAATACCTGATATGTGCATATATGAGTGCAAAAACAGTTGCGCGTCTAACCACTGCATTACAGGCACCGACAACTCCACCCATAGAATGTTCATCAATCAATTCTCTGTTATTTCTTCTAAAATGTCATGTACAGTATGTACTACGGGACCAACTTCTGTTCGTGACAAGTTTACTCTAAAGTGATTTACAGTGTTGTGCATTGTGACTATTGTCAGTAGAGGTGTACGGGCCACATCGTCAACTCATTTCTACAGCTGCCTTCACAGCGAAATAATAATATTATCTAGGTATAGATATAAATGAAACCATTTGTTGTGCCATTTATCAGTATAAATGTGTCAGTTGCGCCGTACACCCTACACTATTTTACCAAATACGTATACCCGCCTTATTCAAATATCTGCTATATTTTTGTGGACAATTTTGTAAATAAATCCCAGTAATAATGTCAAAGTGTGTTGAGTCTTTTCATCATTCATTACGATAAGATTATAGAAGCATTCCAGGGGGAAGTAACTGGAGTGGGTGTGCTGAACTCATTGAAAGAGATAATTAAAATTGATGCCCAACAGAGAGTCAAACCTCAAGAAGCTTACCACAAATATAAAATACAAAAGAAAACATCACACTTATATTAAAATTTTCTTCTATCCATATCTTACGGCTTGGGGGACTCGGATTCATCTTCAGCCAACTTTCGAGACGCAACACCTCACAAAGAATGCACATGGCGAACATGCAGACCTGCATCATTATAGAGGATCGCAGAATTTGTATTTCCTTTACTACATTATACACATAATATCCATCCCACATACAGCATAAAATCAATAGCTGGAGGGAACATCAAGCAAACAATATTGTATGTATTATCTGCTTTTAAAAACGATGAAACCATAGCTTGGCTATTAATAATTGCGACTTTAACCGTTGAATGCAGTCTTATAATGATATCGGAGCTTGTAGAGTAGCAGATATGTCGCAACACTGTTTGGCCTCTAGTTTAGACTAGACGATGTCTGGAAACCAAACTTATCAGTCGTGAAAATTTCATGACTACCAGCTAAAGTTGTGGCAAAAATAGTAGAGATCACACCTTTGAGACTTATTTCAAAAATTTAGTTTATTAAAAAAACCAGCTTTTGCATCTGTCAAATACGCTTCTTGAGGTTTGTGAAATGAAAATGATCTACAGACAAGGTCCACACAAATACATAGTAGGTCAAGAGATCTTACGCAACAATGTGATAGTTAATACACAAGTCAAGTTAATATAAAGTTGTAGGGCTCACCAGTGAGGGTTATAAGAAACAATAGTGAATAGATTGTAAGTTACGTAATAGGTATTCTATAATGAAGGTATCACTAAATCTATATAGTATTCTCTGGTGGTGGTGGTGGTGGTGGTGGTGGTTGTGAGTGAAGTATCACTAAAGGCAGTAAGTAAGGATTACAAGTCTTCATAATGGATCATAAATCCCAAGTCCCGATTGAGTCCAATGTTAATACGATTGAAGTAGGATATTATCTTTTGTTCTTCTGTTAGTCGGTCTGATTTCTGTCGTTTGACCGTATTGAGGACTGCTACGCGTAGATCTCAGAGGGAGTGTTCAGCCTTATTACATTGTTCCCTGAGATCTTGTGACGTAGTATATATTTGTGTGAACCTTGCCTGTAGATCATTTTCATTTCACAAACCTCAAGACGCGTATTTGACATATGCGATAGCTTGTTTTTCAATAAACTATAATAAGTCTCAAAGTTGTTACCTCTGTTATTTTCTCCATATTTTAAAGACTAATACAGCTGTCCCTTACCTTACAGCTAATGTCAGTCACAGTCATAGTTGAAGACAGCCATATATCCAGTGTAGTCGTCATATCATGGGCAAAAGTAGATTATTGATTTTCGCGTACAAACATGATAATGTCGTGTAATTAAAGGTTATGAATACATGTATACACACAAAAAAATAAAAACAAGGCTTTGGGGCACAGCAGATGTATACCAAACCAATATGTATACACGGAAAATATTTTTCTATAAAAAAATTCAGGTCCCACCGAGATTTGAACTCGGATCGCAGGATTCAGAGTCCTGAGTGCTAACCATTACACCATGGGACCGCTTGGAGGTTGGAACGTTTTTAGCTATAAATCTATTTTGTGATTCCTTATGCGTTTAATAAAGTTGTAGTACTGTAGCATGTTCGCATGATCTCCATGTTATTGATGATTCTTAATCCTATAATATTGGCTATTTTCAAACTCACAACAGGCAGTGATACTTATATTCTTATTACTTAAATCGAGATAAGATATCACATTACCTCCCCTTGCACTTAATGGCGTGAAGCCGACAGTGGCATTGTATTGTAGGCCGAGCTACGTGTTTCTCATTATAAGTCAAAATTATTCGGCTTTACACAATGAAATTGCTGCGTAACACACTGTATATGGTGCAGTGAAGTAGTGCGATCCACCCGCCATGATACCAGTTTTTTTTCCTAACGCAAACTCTAACCCTAATCCTAACCCATATCGCACTAGCTCAGCTCACTGCGCCCTTTACATCAATAAAATACACTATTCAAAAACACTGATATGGCCTAAGCAACGTCAGAAAAAGCACACACATAAAATTAACACCAAAAAGAGTAATGAGATTTTTCAACTAATAAATAAGACTGCGCGGTTAAACACAAATATGTTGGCTTGGCGTACATATTTCTTGCATACAAAGTTCTGGAACCCGTTCAAGTACCACAGACACATCCATACACCCTAACTAAGCCCTGATACTGTTAATTTCCTCTTCGTAGGACATATAAGTCTTGGCCATACATTCACCAAGGAAAATGTCTGTCATAACTGAAGCAGAGGATTATAGGTGGCCAACATCCTTAACAGTATACCTTAGGCACGTGAACATAGCTGCACACACCGGCAGTACGGAGTCTGCTGACCAAGCCACGCCGGCCGCCGACGGCCTGCCCAGTGAACAATCGCCCATCGACCTCCCGCTGAACAACAAACGACGGTCATTATTGGTCGGATATATACGGACCAAAAATAGACACACCGAAGCATAAAGACAGTTGACATGTCCATTATTCCAAAATTCCAATTATTTGCAATAGTGCTCAAAATCATAAAAAATCCCGTTATTCCCGTTATTTTTATTTATTTATAGGCTGATTACCGAGGTTGTGTAGGTCAATTTCATTCATGGCCCTTTACAAAGCTAGCCTATGTGGTTAACACGACAATTTGATTAGCCTCACATATATAAGGGGTGGAGAAAAAAACCTAATATGAAAAACCCACTGAGTCAGAGCAGACAATTGAACTTTTTCCATTCACTTTTTCCACTACCGGTTACAGATGTCTACTTACGAGCTACATATGTCGCACACTCCGCTAAGTCTGTGGAAGGTCAATGGTTAGTTACAATGAGATGACGACATAGGTGGGAGGTAAGCGACATAGACATCATATATAGAGCATCTGAAGCACAGCAAACGTCAGAGGGAAAGCTCTAACAGAACCATATAGCAAGGGCTACCCAGACTCCTATTGGCAGTGGGGTATAAGGCGCTTTCAGTCCGAAAAACGCCGCAGTTAGTATACTGGTTAGAGCGGCAATTGAACCAGGGGCGCTGGAGTCAAAATCAAACGCTCTAAGCCTACGCCAGCTGCCTTCACTAGCAAGTAGTTGAGATGACGAGGTATTTTTGCTCACACCAAATCAAACAGGCGGGTCTAAACAAGTGTAAGGTAGGCCTACACGTCTCTCATTTCCAAATGGGATCATCGTTTTCATCATCGTAGTTGTTGTTTAGGCCTTATTTAGACCTTTAAAAAGTCGCCCAGAGATAACTGATGAGCTTAGTTGTTTACATAAATCCTTATTCTTTTCATTAGTTTTCATGTGTACTCTTTTATCCTAGCCCGCACAAACTTGCTCCATTTCGTCTGTATGAGAAATAAATTAGACCAACTATTTTAATGTAAATATATTGTAACTATATATCAGCCCTAATGTATGTCACTTTAACACTGTTACACCACCCCGAAGGATAAAAATAACTTGATAGGCAACTATGAGCTATCTAACAAATTTAGTGATTTTTTAACAAGTTGTGTACACTATCTGTGAATATTGTATATTTTGTCTAACATAATAAATAAATATGACACTTGAACATGCTCAAGTGTCGGAGGAAACCGAGAGATATTGCATTAATGTAGGTTACACATCTACTATTGTAAAGAAATTGTCGAGTTATAAAATCGCTGTAAAGTTGTCAAACATAATTTCCGCATTTACACATCAAACGCTGGTCCGCTGGTATGTAGGTAGAAATATAATATATTTATCTACTATCTATTCTTTGCCAGGGAGAGCCTATATGTCTCAAATTAAGCGGAATATTTTAATATAAGTTAGGTACAAATATAGTAATGTCACGCCGAGGAACTGGCTTATAAGGAACACACGATACATATCAATATATACCAATCCTAAACGATTCGATAAAAAGTTATGAGATGGAAATTGCCACATTTAAGTGCAAATCGTTAAGTTGATCGTATCAGTGTCGATTGCGTTCCACTCTACGATTAAAATGCATGATGTATATATATAATTCAACGTTATGACGTCTTCCAAGCCTCAATTCAGCTAAAAAAAATTGCAGCTTCAGCTATTCAGCTAACGTGCATGGGGTGACCTTCGCTGTCGCCGTACAAAATCTGTGCGATTTGGGATTTTAGTTCTTGACTTTTGTACTGCCTAGCTTGAACCAAAAGCTAGAAGATTCGATATATCGGCCAAGTTCAATGTTAACCTCGACGACGTCAGAATGAACAGAAGACTGCTTGCGCATCAGTGACAAATATAAAACCCAAATACAATATTCATGTCAATGTTCCTCTGGCGGTAACATTCTGAGAAAACGAGAAAATGGCAGAACCTGGGTGTCACTTTGTTCCGCTGTGATCATCAATTCATTATTGTCAGAAACCTTATACTGCATGCTCTCCGAATTTCTATTGGGCACATACCCATAGAATAAGTCCTCATATAGCTTCCGAAGGTTGTAAATGTACGTGGTTCTCGAGGATAAAGCGTAGGAAACAAAATTTGCGAGCCGGTTGACTGACTAACATGTGCATTATACTCGGCGTACCTGCCGGTATAACGCAGATGTGCCCATTGTCTGATGCACGTGCATGTCGCCAGAGTTGTTGAGCAGGTGATGGCTTAGACAATGGCCTCGTGGAACCAGTAGCCTATATTTATATCCGAAGAAGAAATTCGTCATCGGCGCCACTTTGAAACGTCAAGCAGTGAAATAATCATTATTGCCGACGGATTTCTTGATTAAAACGAGACATGTCTCTTGTGGATAGATCACGTTCCCATTGAGGTACAGTCATCACTAATATCATTCCCAGCTGACGTTAGTGATGTCATGATAAATAGACTAACGATGTTCAATAACATCGTAAAACCACATTAAAATATAAATAAATCTATATCACACAAATTACACATTATGCTGTCAAGTCGTCGGTACCAAATTATTTTCTCGACATATGAATAACTAATAGGAGAAAACCCCAAAGGTTACGCTGCATATCGTGATATATGACGAAATATATTTTTGTTAAAAGCGGATTGAAAATAAAATAGTATATAACACATTAGTCGTATTCTGTGAGTGTGAATAAACAAATACGTTGTTTTATTTATCTTATTTATTAAATTACTCAACAAATAATTTTTTATGCTTAAGGATAAACAAACGAATGACGCTTGATCGCTATTTTACCGTTGGAACAGTTTATCACGGAGTCGCTGTGTGACGAGCTACACTGTATAAGTAACTCCGAATGTAGACTGCACCTATAGCTGGCGCCGACATCCTACAGGTTAATGAGTAGGCCTACAGGTAGGCTACAGCGATATTATGTGGATCCCTGGACTCGAAAACCGAACTCGAAAGCATCCCAGCGTACATAGTCGATACCTTAAATATAATAAATCGTGATGATATTTATTTCTTGCTACGGGAATGGATAGTGATCCTGCAATTGCGCTGTAACATGTATGAATATTGTAAGAAAGCAGTATACTCGTGAGTTAATGGTAAATAGGCCTATCTGTGGTGGTTTCGGAACCTATCATTAAAAAATACCCTGTTTACTATTTAGAGTCGTTGCTCAATGGGATATGATGTGACAAGATTTCCAGACATGTTCTACTTGGGTTAAAGGTCGAGACGACTTCAGCGTGAGCATCGCCTTCACGCACGTGACTGATTCACTATGCTGCGTCGCGTAAAGTAATTTGACGGTCCAGTTAATAAATAAATAGTTCTATACGCCTGGCGGAGCATGTAAACTGCGAATGCCTCAACAAGATAACAATAATGCGCCTTCATACCCGAAACATGGTAGCTCAATGACAATTTTTTTCTGTAAAAAGGAATATTGTTCGTGCCATGCGACATCGCTTCTTGGGGCAACTAAAATGGAATCTACGATGGAAATGTTGGTCGACGCGGGCAAATATATATATATACCAAGAGGTGGTAAAGTTCACAGTAAATATATGTTGACGCTATTGAATTGTTAATACACTCTATTGTACTTAATTGCCCTTGAAATAAGGGAAGAGTGTGTAAGCTGGAAAGTATTTTCTGTGCTGAAACATCATAAAAGTAGCATTTAAAATAACGCTCAGAGATAGTTATTTCCTCCCTATATGCGGGTGACATACAAGGGGGTATCTGTAATAATTTATATTCTACCGTGTAACCCTTCTTAACAGTTACGTGGCTACTACTGTGGTATGTAGGGATTTACACACACGCACGCGCGCGCGCGCGCGCGCGCACACACACACACACACACACGCATATATATAGTTGTTCTTTACCGTACGTTGACTCCTATGGGATAGGACTGACGTGAAGTCCATTTGGAGTTTTTATCAATGTAAGATATTTTTGACATCTATGAGAATAATATAACCTACACTTTTATGTAATATGTTCCATTTGAAGTAATAGAGGCATATTAATTAATCGGTTCTATCGATTGTCGGGGCTTAATGCCGGGCAAAAGTGAGCGAGAACACTCGTGGTATCTGTTAACGTTACGCCCCGATACAAAATGCAACCTGATCAGTAGAGACTCGTCACGTAATTGTCGCCAGTGCGGTGTAATGTGCCACTAATCGTTATTAGAACATCACACCATAAATGGGGTGTAGGGTAACTCGATCGAAAAATATATAAAAAATTCTCGTAATCGATGCGGCAGCCACGAACGCTGGCGAGACACGGCGGCGATATCTCGAGTAATTATGAATTTACACTTCGAGAGTGGTGGATCGGTGGGTAGCATGAAATGGTGCTTGAGAAGCACCGCGAAACACGAGCTGTGAAATTAAACTTGTATGTATTCATTTGAAGTGTACAGTAATTCCTCGATCGCCATACATCTCATTTTCTCCACGATTTCCTAGCGAACGGTTGCCTCCGATGTAAATAACGCTTTCTCAAGAGTTTCCGCCCTTACCTCGATGACGACAACGATAACAACGTCGGTGGTTGCTACGGATGTTTTCCATGTCTACTGATGATCTTAATCCATACTGAATTTGACATAGCTTTTTGTGGTCACTCTCCCAGATCTTATTATTTTATGCTTTTTCAAAATATTTTAAAACCCTTAATAAAATCCCACCCCGTTCCATGGCGACTTTTAATGCTACAGATTCTCTCACATTCATATTGATATCTTAACATGCCAACTGTACGCCGCTTCGGGATGGAGGGGTTTCGTCTGGACATTGGGTTGCTTAAACCAGGGTTTACGCAGGGCAATAATTTCGTATTGGATGGTAACGTGCGTTACATTATCATCCATTTTTCAATAGCGCTGTATAGCTAATAAAAGAAACGTACTGGGAATTCCGTGTGTTAGATGGTATTTTCAATTGAAACTGATTAATATTCATAAGTATAGCGTGCTGTATTTCCGTATCAAGTCTTCTCTTTATATATAACGTACATCCCACACAAAAAGTTCGTACTGAATTTGCGATAGTGTCTATAGTACCTACCCAGCCAAAAAATTGGTACCGCTGAAGTGCAGTAAGTTTTAAGTAGACAATATTGTGGGGGATATCTTGAATACGTAAATGGTATTTGATAATTTATGAAAATTCATCGAACGTTTATAACAATATTCATGTTTATGACTGTATCATACATTCAAGACAACTGGCCACGACATCATATTGCCCAATTATTCTTTTTTTTACAAAACTAGCAATAAATTAGATTGGTCGAGTATGACAGTATTTAATGCAAAAGAGTTTTCGATGAGATTATGTTTAGCACTTGTCTTTGTGCTCCAGTGAACAACAATTTCAGAAATAAAAATGGCGACAGTAACCTATATTTCATTTGCCAAGCTGGATTTCTCATATTTGAAGAAAAATCTGGAACATTCCTGTTTACACTCCAAGATAACCACGAATACAATAAAATAAACATGTAATACACAACATATATTATTACAAGGCGAAGACAAATAGCGGCGACATCAAATGCACACGCGTATTGAGAATGAACGAATAAATTACTCAAGGGTCTTGACTGGAAATTACTAATTCATAGTAAATTTTTCGCAATATTGCAATATTTAAATAACGCACTAACCATAATGACGCTAAGGCATGAGATATGCCAACGTGGAACATCAAAAGATTTTATTGGGGTCCCTTATCATATACACAAAACGCGCCTGGCATCACCTGCCGTTATAGCTCATTGTTAGGGACGTACAGCTCTCCAGCCTGCCGTTGTTGAACGTATCGATTTTGGCACGTGTCTCTCGGCACGCGTTCTTGGACTCGGGAGTTATGACGGCATAAATGGTGATTCAGACCTCAAGTCGGCCAGACAATGGCTCAGGTTGCGTTCCTTTGTCTTGAACGAGAAAATAACGCGTATATTTTATTAAGATAGGTTTTCACTTTCAAAAAAAATCAAAATACATGGCGGACTCAAAGATGTCTTACTAACATGGGAATACACAAAAAAATTAAACTGTATTTTATAATAACGCGATCAGATTTGCGATCGAAATCCTCTAAGAAGCGTCGTTCACTCCCAGTCTAAATTGAGAATATTTCTTAGAGATCATGATTCATTGTAGCGAGATCCACAAAAAGCTTGTGCATTCCCACTTCAACGCGCCCTTACAGTGCAAGTATTCTTTGTTTAACGCAGACATAGCGCCATTGTTCGCTACTCTACCATCGATTTTTTAATCCCTCAACGGCTCCGCAGAATTTTGAAAGATGCATCAAGCGGTAACGCGGGTAATCCTAATTTACGATCCCATTGCAAGTGCTAGCAACATCGATGTCATGTGTCGCTCATGGCGACAGAAACATCGACGTCCATGGTGATGATCCGGTAATTGATCGCAGCAAAGTTCCGTTGTTTGCCAATAAGATTGGTCTTTCATCCTTTTATATATTCGAGACGAACTTGAGCAATATCTCTTTGTCTCGCTTTCTTCTCTCTCCTCCCCCTCTCTCCTCCTCCTCTCTCTCTCTCTCTCACTCTCTCCTCCTCTCTCTCTGCCTCCCTCCCTCCCTCCCTCTCTCTCTCTCTCTTAACGGTTTTTTCGGAACACCTAACTCGCAACCGGAAGGTCGCGGGTTAGAAACCTCCTATCAGTTGACTTTTCTGCGACGATCTTCAGCAAGATCCTTTGCGTTATCCTTGGCGCGTGATATGCGAGTGTCGAAGATATTGTATATGCGTTGAATAGCTGCCAAAAACCCAGTTCATTTTCAACCGCATCCGAGAGCCTTTATTGGCTTTTACTTGCGGTCCATATATGTTGTACTTTACCTTTACGAAAAACTCCGGTAAAAATATGTAGTGCAATGATCGACCTTCAAATTTTTTGAATTTCATAATATTGCAAACAGAGTAACTCGCACTTTAACAACTTGACCACCCCGAAAAACATCAAAAGTTCAGCATTATCATCCCCCAAGCGAAATGTAGCTTATCTCGTTGGATCTCGCCATATCTTGCGGGTAATTAACACGTGACGCATCGGTATCAAAACTGGCGTTCGCGTACTTTGTCGAACTCGGCCGCCGCGAACTCGACGACCATCAATCTCGTCTGATTTTAATTGATAACAAATACGGTGAGTATTAGAACAATCTCCCGCTGAAGCTTAGTGGTCATCGGCACAGTGATGTGCAAGTGACCACTGTCCGGCACGTGGCACACCCATGGGATCGACGCTTGACAGGCTACAATATCGCTGATCATGGAGATATTGCAGTCCGATTCTGGCTTGGTGTAAGATGGACGAAAAGCATAAAATCAGCATTTTACGAAGTATTTCATTATTCTAAACACATAGTTATTCTGTAACGATCAAGTCCACAACATGCTTGTGTATGCACTATTCAATAGGCCCACAGTTCCCCCAAGGGTAAGGGATAGCTCAGTGGTAGAGCACCAGCATATGAACCAGAAGATGAACGGTTCTAATCCGGGCAATACCATTGTGTTTTTGTTGTATCCTTGGGTAAGGCACTTTATTCCGATTGCTCCGGTCGACTAAGCCACAAATAAGTTAAGGGGAAATCTTTGTGGTAACGCAAATAAATATGCACTGGGAAAGTAAATGAACCCTTCTCCATGTCCGCAGGTTCTAGTGTTGCCGACGCATACACCGCTTCCTTCTCGTCCATTAGTTAAATTCATCGCAGCCCTTGTCTGGCACGATAACCGAGATTCCACAGCCGTTTGCGTACAGTTCCTATAGATAGGACCGTGTATCCGCCACAAGGATCGTAAGGCGTTACTACTGGCAAAACAATGTCTTGGCACGAGTCCTCCACGGCGTCTGCCATCGGGTTTGTTCGTTTTCTTGGCTCTCCATGAGCTTGCACCATTATTTACGTCACCAGTCTCTTTATATTTGGTGATCAGTCTATTAATAACACGGCGAACATAGCCGACTGATCGCACGGTAAGTCATGCCAGTGTCCTTCATCCCTATAATTCGCCATCTTTGTCCAATCGATATTTTTCTGCGAGTTAATACACACTCTACGTCGTTAATACACACTCTAGAATGAATATGGTGTGAGAATAACGAACTTAGTGTATTTTTTTATATTAATAGAGCAAAACTGACTTGCGAGAATGCAAACTGACATTTCACAACATTTATCATGTCCAGTCATGGTACTGATGTGAGCTTACACGTTACATTGGCTTCACACTTTGTGGCCTAAAAGTATGTCTAGTAATGACTCATGCATATTTCACTAAAATATGTCATACATTGTAAACTTATATACCCTGTGAAAAAAATTTATAGGGTAGGGCTAACTTTTTCCCCTATGTATATATTAGAACCTGAGACTGCCGACGGATTAGCCATGGAATGCGAATCCACATTAGAGACTCGCCCACAGCTACATCGGAATGTGTCATCATTTCTTGGACGTCGAGGCATTATCTTATTGAGTTAAACCTCGTGATTATATGTACAATAATACTTCACCGATATTATGTATACGCATTAAGCTTTGACTCATTCCGAGATATCATTGATTTATGATACCCGATAAGGAGTACGCGTTAATTTCCAGACGTCTTATCTCCGCCAGAGTGCCATTTCCAACGAACAAAATGCATTTTGTATGTTCGACCACTTTGCATTACTCTGGACGCTGACATTGCCACTTGGCAATGCAGATCACACGTTATTATTCGGTGTCTATATAACAGAATGTCAAGCTTGAACATCGCTAATAAAAAGGCTTATCTTATCTCTGATTCAGACAAGATATTCACTATCAGCAAAGCACGTATTCATTCCATATAGAGAATGCTCGATTGCGGAAACATTGTCCACATTCTCCCATAATTTCCTGCTTTCTTCCATTTAGCATATCCGAAAATTACTCTTTAGTATCACAGTTACTGCATACTGTATTAGGTCTATAGAAATTTACCTAAAGTTTATCACCTTAATCGAACTTTCTTATGCGTCAAACAGTCGCACTAAATGTATACATGAGAGGCAACATGACAGAGAGAATTTGAATTAAACGTATATGGAGACGCATATAAGAGGAAAAAGCCCATCGCTGCCGGGGGGAGTTTAACAATTCAGTCGCGAACTTAAGCGAGAAATGTAGTCTGAAATGCAAGCATGGGGTAACAGATGGAGCAGATTTCAGCATGAGCTAACGACACATCTAAACGATGTGCGCAACGTGAAGAAACGCCGACAATCGCCCTTCTCGGTATGACCGTTCTGTTGGTAAATTAACCCCTAAGGGCCTCTAATGTTCAGAATGGACGGTGGGTGAAGTCATAAAATGCGAGCGATCACTATCCAATCTGTTACTAACGCGATACAGCGGGGTTTTCACTCATTAAAACCTTCATTATTCATTAAAAGTTTGGAATCTCATTGAGGTAGCCATATTAATAAATTTTTCAAAACAATCTCAATGAACCAAAGAATTAATTCGTTTAGTGCTGTATATTTATAACACAGACAACAGTCCATTTGCACAAATCACCACTCCACCATTTCTTTCATGATAAGATCTACCGTATATACGCACCCTTAATCTTCTCTGTCCAACATGAATATTAACCATTTACGATGCAATTTATAAATAATCAGTCTCCATCGATAATGACAAGGAACACATGCAGTAGGCCGGCAGACGACAGATTAGATACTATATAACGGATAGGTAAACTATGTTAAAGATTGGATACTATATAACGGATAGGTAACTATGTTAACGCAATTCTTCAATACAATACAAGCCAAGCCTTACTGAGAGGTGTAAAGGAAAACGAACCAGGTAAACACTGGGTATTTTTCTATTTATTACGAATTATAGTTATTCAATATTACAGTAATAATTTAGTATGGCAAACAAGTAGTCCAGTCATTTTTTGTTGTGGAGACTACATCAACATTCATCGCATTAATGGACAGTAATGATGTATAAACTACAGGTAGAGTTTTGATTACAAATAGCACTGAATGCCGAGAGTATAGAATGTTACAGAAATATGTGCTATGTAAGTTGCAGGTGCTGGGCAAGCTCTGAGAGAAATATCTATGTAGCATTCGCTTCCAAAAGTGGTCGTATTGATTTGTTTACATCAAGTCAGAGTGAATTTCTGGTAATACCATAACCCTAGTTCCAGGAGAAGTAGGAAATGTCATTTCATGATTTATTTCAGCAAGATGATTCTATTATCTCTACACTATACCTATAAAAAAATTGAGAAGCATTGTAGGATATGTGAGTGATTAAATGAACTTGCGTCTTAAAAAACTTTCGTAGTACAAGAATGTAGAGCTATCTCAAATAACACTTACAGTGTGATGCAAAGCACATTTGGAATTTTTAGTAGTAAATGTTCCATCAAGTGACTTTCCCTCAGGAATCAAATGAGTAAACATAGGGGGGGGGGCTTAATGCACAAGTCAAAGAATTTCTCATGTCTCCCTTCAGCAAAACAATACAACTGGCATTATAACTAAATATTTTGATTATACACATTTGCTCGCACTGTGAAATTAAGATTAAGCTGGTATTATTTTCATTGTTTTTTTTTTAAATAGTTTGCGATACTGTAATATGATTGTATTATGTAGTATGTTTGTAACTAGTGCTAATGTTATAATTGGTATTTTGAAATATTTCTTAATTAATAATGATATTGTGTAGTATCCGTGTAGCCAGTGTTATTGTCATGATTCTTATTTTCAAATATTTCGTGATGTAGTACAATAGATATATATTTATTGTGTACTGTAGTAGTAGTACTGTAGTATGTTAACATTGTGATAAATTATGTTTTGTTGAATAAAACTTCAGATAGAAAATAAATAAAAATGTTGCCCATAGACCAAAGAAGACCCACAGCAGCCAGGGTAACAATTCTACGATTAACTGGCGAGTGAGAGGTTTGAAAAAAATCTGATAAATAGTTGTGATGCATTATATGGTTGTTTATTCTTTATGCTGAGGATCTTATAGTCAAGGCGGCTTGCAACATGTAAAGTGGGTGAGAAGAGTTTGTAGTCAAGATAAAGACGGCAAAGATTTTGTGTCAGTCATTCACCCTATAGATGGAATACCTGCCACCCAAACAAATGTAGATGGGATCTTCCTGGATTTAGACAGCAGCTTCTGTTACCTTAACCATATGCTGTGTGCCAGTGGTGACGGGTGTGACCTGGTCACCACCAGATGCACAACAGCCTAAGAAAATCTGAAGAAGCTACTCTTCAATATGACAGCTGAACACATGTTTTTAAAAACATGATCTTGCTATGATGAGATGGATATGTGGCTCTTGGCCTCATGATAAAGTACTTTCAAAATTTGTCATCCAGAACAAGTAGACTCACTAGAGAATCTTACACAGAGAATACCACTGTCCACTGAACAAACTGCCTTTGAAGTGGTCATAAGAAGTAAGAATAAATTCAAACACCACTTCTATATGTGTTATAAAACATAGATACCAAAAGATTTTTCAATATAACAATATTTCGAAACAACGCCTTTCTCTTGGTCATGTGTAACGGATCATCTTTCAACAAATTATAGTTCACTACCTAGTCATGATGACATTTGAGTTAACAACAAATATTGAGCTCATTAATATTAGATATACAATAGCAAAACCATTAAATTAATTAAGATAGGCTTCAGACATACACGAAAATACAGATGGAGCGAACAGAGCAGAGATCAGTATGGGGACAATATCTATGGGCAGAATAATGTAGTTGAACACAGGGCAGGTAGCTGGAAACAGTTGCGCATAACGCGAAAAAAGTACCGGTGACAATGTAAGAGTTTTAATATATTGATAACAAATCATTATGACATTAGATAAAAAATTAATGGATAAAACACAAGAGCATGGCGATTGAATATATTATGTACTATGCAGTCATAATTATGGTCATAATTTGAGTTAAATTATTAAAACCACTACCAAAGTAATAAATCATAGTGTGTTATATAACTGTTATCTTAGGCAGAAAAGTATTCCCTTCAAGTAGGCTATGCACTGACTGTTAGGCGAGCTAAGGATAGAGGATAGAAAACACAAGGATTGTGAGGTCAGTATGTTGCTATGATTAAGACTAGAAGTTGATTATTTTCATGCATTTTATTTAATAAGTTTTTCAAAATAAATAAAAATGAAAAAATAAAATAATACAAGATAATACATGGTTGAAATAGCAGCACTGACTGAGGTGTTTTTGGTTGGTGACATGAAAAAGGTTTTGTTACAATAGGACACAAGTTTTGTCATGACGTGACGTAGGCATTTTGAAACATAACACAAGCTTCATCATGTCATGACACAGGCTTTATTGCAACAGGATACTATAGTATGACATCGTTTCATCACCCCATGCCGCAGTCTTTATCACCACAAGAAATAGGCTTTATTACACCACGATATGGTCATGAACACAACACGAAAAGTTTTATATAATGCAATGACACAGGCATGTAAACAACGTGACAATCACTTCTTAGTGCTGTTCGGACTGTTGGGGGGTGATATCACAGACTTGCCTGATGCCATCCGTCGACTCTTCATAGAGAGCCGCTTGGCCGTCTTCAAGAATGTCTCTGAGATCTCTGAAACGCGACATAAACATTATTACACGTCGTCTAAAATAATGCAATGGCAATGTTTTATACTGCGTGTGATAAAATACCTAGTTCAACCTTATAATTAATAAATACTCATAAGGAAATTATAAATTGACCCACACCCATTATTTTACCCGTAGTATATGCAAATGAAATGCAAACAGAGAAAAGTTGAGATTTATTCTTACATTAAGACAAGTAAATATTTAGGTTCAAAGTTACTTCCACATATTGATATGACTATTTAACAGGGTTGGCCTGATTGTATTCAATTTTGATATTGAATCCTAAAAGAGTATTACTCGCATGCATTAAAATCATACTCTACTATATACAAGTGAGAAATAACATAACATACACAGGTATACATAGGTATAGGCCATCACATTGGCCCACAGACTAGGTACATGTGAATTGATGAGTATGCTAAAGAAATTGATGAGCATGCTAAAGACCATGATGCATTTATTGGGTGATTAGTGCAGAGATTTAAGAATATGATGCATTTATTGTGGGAAAAGTGCAGAGATTTAAGAGTATGATGCATTTATTGGGGGAAAAGTGCAGAGATTTAAGAGCATGATGCATTTATTGTGGGAAAAGTGCAGAGATTTAAGAGTATGATGCATTTATTGGGGGAAAAGTGCAGAGATTTA